>MDJU01000799.1:0-13491 GCA_001721665.1 Trichoderma pleuroti | reverse complement strand
TTCCTCCCTTGCGCGTGTTTGCGTTGTCCCGTGCTCTTGTTGTGGAAGAGGACGTAATTATGGGACAGTATGTATCGACTGACGTGTTTGATTCAGTCCCCGTAACAATAGCGAAGGGAAAAAAAAGGAGGAAAGAAAAAAAAGAAAAAAAAAGAAAAAAAAAAGAAAAAAAAAAAAGAAAAAAAGAAGAGAAAAAAGAGTAGTGCTCCTCCACCCTGCCAATTGACGGTCGTGGCCAGCTTACAGGCCCAGGCGTGAGCGATAATGTTCCCGTTGCCTCCACCTTTGAAAAGACAGACAGTCCAGCTTCCCCGGCTGAGCCCGGGTCTTTGGGCCGATCTCGACGGCTGGGTTTTTGGTGTAGACCGCCTTCGCAAAAATTCGCGCGCCGATTGCTGGCACCCGCATGTGAGCGGCTTAGTGGGCTTGTGCTGTCAATGGATGTATAAGCGGGTGCTAGAAGTGGTGGCCGGGGATGGGAATGGACATTTTCTTGATGGGATTGATTTTGATGGAGCGTGACTACTATGTACATGTTTTCAATTGACAAGTACAGATTGATTGTACTTACATGAATGCTACCTAGCTATAGTACCTACGCAGTGGAATTAGACTCTGGTGTCAACCAACTGACATAAAACTCAATTCATCAAAACCATCATGGATGTGTGCCATGGAGTCTCCCAGAAGGCCTATTTCGGGCTTCTAGCGCCCTGGCGGGGCTCGCGGCCCCTGTGCCTCCAGTGGGCCTCCACTGTCCCTTGACCACTGCGGCGGGGCATCTCAGCGAGGTGAAGCCGCCAGGAATGACGACACACAGCGGATGGGATTTGATGGTGCATGTATGTACGTACCTATTAGTTGGCAGATCGGCGCTGCGCCAGGAGGGATTTTCACCAAAAAATCAACAGGGGATGGTGATTTGCATTCAAACTTTTTACTTAGACTCCCTTTTTGTCCTTTTTCTACTATATTTTCCCCTTCTTCCTCTTCTCTTGTTCATCTTGACCAAGTGTTGTCATCTTACATCTCCTTCTTCCCCGGCCTGCCAATCTTATCGCCGCCAAAAAAAAACTGCCCCTCCATCTACCTCTTTGCCCCTCCAGAATTTCCCCTTGTCTCCTCGCCTCTCCGTCTTCACCTTTCCATATCCCCTAACCAACCCCCCCAGATCCTCCAAAATGGGCTCCGTCGCAACCGACATTCCGGCCATGGCCACCAACCCCGAGTTCATCTTCTTCACCGACTTTGACGGCACCGTCACCACCGCCGATTCCAACGACTACATGACGGACAACCTGGGCTACGGCGCCGAGAAGCGCAAGCAGGGCAACGCCGACACGCTCCACGGCCGAGTCAACTTTCGCGATTCGTTCCGCGAGATGCTGGACAGCGTCACGACGCCCTTGAGCGAGTGCGTCGACATCCTCCTGGCCAACATCAAGCTCGACCCCGGCTTCAGGGACTTTTACAACTGGGCCCAGGACAACAACGTCCCGATTGTCATTCTCAGCGGAGGCATGGAGCCCGTTATCCGGGCGCTTCTGGACAAGCTGCTGGGGCCTGGGTGGGATATCCAGATTGTGAGCAACTTTGTGCGGGCGAGGGAGGGCAAGAGCCTCAGCGATCGTTGGCGGCTGGGAGATAATCTTCCGCGATGACAGGTGAGGATTATACGAGTCCGATGCGATCTGATGGTAGACTGTGCGTTGTACTGGTATTGACAAGATGGGGCAGCATTCACGGCCACGACAAGTCCATTGAGATCCGCAAGTACTCAAGCCTTCCCAACCGACCAACCATGTTCTACGCCGGCGACGGTGTCTCGGATCTGTCTGCGGCCAAGGAGACTGACTTGCTCTTTGCAAAGGCCGAAAAGGGTGCGCTCATCTTTCCCATTCTGATTGCCCGTAATACTGATGCTGACGTTTGTGAACAGACTTGGTGACTTGGTGCGAAAACGAAAACGTCCCCTTTGTCACATTCAACGACTGGACAAGCATCACCCAGACGGTCAAGGATATTGCTGCCGGCAACATTACCGTCCAGGACGCGGCCAAGGGTCGCATTTAATTTTACGATTTCAACGACTTTTTTTTTATTTTATTTTCCAACAATTTATTTGAATGGCCATTTTATACAATGGATGTTGATGGATGTTTTGTTGGGCTGATTGGATACCATCTATAGAAGGTATAGATTTCTCGGGAGACTTTCCAAAAAGAACCGTAGCTTTAGTAGATTCTCTATAGAAAGGATAGACGAACAAGCCGCATAGACTCGTTCATAGTATACTGATTTTGATTTTGATTTTGATATAGTTTCATCGCTTCGCATGATCCCTTTGCCCTTTTAAATAAACACGCCCCTTGTACGCCGTTTCCTCCTCCTTTTTTTCCCAGTTCATCACATGTATAGTTTTCTTTGCGTCCCCAATCACTTCTTCTCCTTCGTCCCAGAAGGAATGCCATACCAGCACAGCAGCATCACGACAAACAAGAAAATCACAATCGGATGCAGCACCCACGTGCCCACCGCCTGCGCCAACAGACCCGTCACAAACGGCGCCACGGCGCCTCCCAAGCTCCCAAACGCGCTGATGGCGCCCATGCCGCTCAAAATGTCCCGGTGCGACATGCCGCGCATGAAGACGGCCGCCGAGCACGGGTAGATGGGCCCCAGCAGCAGGCCGACGATGCTGACGGCGACGGCGTCGCCGACGACGTTGGGGACGAACCAGACGAGGATCTGGAAGGCCAGGGCGCCGGCGACGAGGCCGTAGACAAAGACCTTTTCGCCGAAGCGCGCGGCCGGGCCGGACAGGAAGAAGCGGCCGATGGTGATGCCGGCCCAGAAGCCGGCCGAGACGTAGCCGACGGACGACGGGTCGCCGCCGCGCGAGTTGATGAGGAAGGAGATGACCCAGCCGGAGATGGACACCTCGGCGCCCTGGTAGGCGAAGATGAAGGTCGAGCCCAGCAGCACGATGCGCAGCTTCACCGCGGCAAACATGCCCAGAAAGGCCGAGTTGTCTGCTGCTGCCGCCTCTCGCTCGCGGACCGCGGGGCTCTGCTCCTGTTCAAACCGCCAAAAGGCCCACGCCGAGAGCGCCATGGTCACGAAGCCGATGCCCAGGGTCAGGATGTAGTAGTGATTCCACGCCGTGTGCGCCACGGTGACCAACGCCGTGGCAATCAGGGGGCCCGAAGTGCCGCCAATGCCGTAGCTCCCGTGCAACATGCCCAGCATGATGGTGCTGTTCTGCAGACTGCCACAGAAGATGTTGCCCATGGCGACGTTGATGGCAATGCCCAGGCCGACGAAGAAGAAGGCGGCCACGACGACGCCAAAGGGGGCGGCGGCGACGAGGGGGATGTAGGCGCATGCCATGAGCATCTGGCCGACGGCGATGAGCTTTGCCCGGCCCAGCTTGGCACGGAGCGTGTCGAGGAAGACGGCGGCAAAGACGAAGCCCAGGGCTTGGCCGACGAAGATGAGCGACACAATGGCGTATCCGATTTCATAGTGTCTTTTGATGTCCTGTTAGTCTTGGTTCTCTCTTTATAGGTAGCTTACAAACATGAAACCTACTTTTCCATGTAGGGAATCAGAGCACCGGCGGCACTGTCGCTCAATGCATTGCCAAAGTTGGCCAGACACACAGACAGCAGTCGGAAGCGGTTCATGTACGGCTCCCACACACTGGGAATCACTTCCACGGCGTCGACTTCGAGAGCCGGGCTCGCCGGACGGCTTCTCTCGAGATCGGCATTTTCTGTCCTCGGGGTGACTACGCCAGAGGCGAATGTATCACTACGAGGCCGCACATTGACAATCTCCTCCTGGTACGGGCCGCTGAAGTAGCTCCTCTGGTACGTCTTTTCCGGGGCTGTGAGCGGCCTGGTCGCCTCGTCGGGACAAGGGCCGGATTGGATCTCCACGAGGTTTCGCAACAAGATTGCGTCCATGGTGGCGAGGAATGCTTGTCAAACAATGGGAACAGCAATGGAGGGTTAGTTGTATGCTTGAAATGGGCTGATGAAGAAGAATTCACTTTGCAAAAGGGGAGTTTTGATCATGGAAGGGGACCCCAAGGTGAGCTTCAAGCTGAGCAGAGCTTCCTCGCCCATCTTTTATACGCCGTCCAGCTCAGCAGATGCAGCAACTCGAAAAACACACTGTAAACAGTGTTGCAACGGCCCAATTTTTTCCAAGTCTCGTGGACCGATAAGCTCTGCTAGTGGAATGCCCATTTACGGCCGGATGAGCCAACGGGAATCCATGCTGGGATTAAAAAAAAAGCCATCGTGGGATTTTGTGGTGAAAGCAATAAAGAAGCTTCAGCTGCGGGTCTCCCAAACGATATCGGCTGCGGGCCCTGCGTGAGCCGGCAAGCGACGCCGTGGGAAAAAAAGTGCCTGACCTATACGAGTTCCGCGTCTCTTCACACGGAGCCCTGGCCAGTGGCTTGCAGCCCGCCTCCACTGTGATTCCGACCGCTGTCCCGAGAACGGGTGGCTTCAAGGGGTGGTGGTGTACGTGATCTCGACGAGATTGGCGGTGCCTTGTGGCAGCCCATCCTACGGCAATGTTTAGCTCGGATGCAGTTTTTCGTGAGTCAAGCAGCTGGTTGAACGCCAAAATGCCTAAAAAAAGGACATTAGAAATCCATTCTACGAACAGTCTATTGCTTGGCTGCAAGGTAGATCAAGGTAAATTCCCCGACATTTCTCCCATTGGGGCGTCTAGCATCACGCCTTGAAGCGAGTTGTTTTGTAATGGATTCTGCTTATCCATCCAAGCTGTTGATGGACCCTGAAGCGGCCTCGCCCAAGACGGAAATACCGCGGCGGGTATCCGAGGGCCGGGAGGTGGGAATGTTCCTTCCTTATCGAGGAAGCTGTTCGTCTATCGATAAGTGCCCCTCCATCCAAGCCCCGGTTTATTCCCATTCACCAGATAAAATTTTTTTGATAGCAGCAGCAGCATCACCTCAATCGCCAGAAATCAAGAGCCATGGGCCGTCCGAAGCGAAACGTCCTCGCCGCTGCGCAAGAGGCGCTGTCACCGCCCGATGCCCTGGAGCCCACGCAGGTGATTGTGCGCGTCGTCAAGCCCGAGGGCAACAACCTGTACACGTGCGAGATGCCAAACAAAAAGGCCGTCGTCCTCGAGCTCGCCCAGCGCTTTCGCAACACCATCTGGATCAAGCGTGGCGGATACGTCCTGGCCGAGGGCTATCCCGTGGGGACGCAGGACAGCAGGGCGATTGGGGAAATCATCAATGTCGTCCGGGACGAGAAGCTCTGGCGAAAGCAGCCTTATTGGTATGATTTGCATCTTTCCCAAGCTCTATTTCTATACATGTGTTCAACGATGTGCTCCAGGCCAAAGGAATTTGTAAAGACAAGCCAAGATCTCAGCGACGAGGAGAGCGACTCCAACGTAGGAAAGATGCCACCCAGCGACGACGAGGAAGAAGACGAGGCATAATGAACCGATGCGTTTGCCCGCAACAACCCAGTCGTATTCTTCATACCACCCCTATAGCTGTTTTGGCTTCGGCGCGCCACGCTGCGGGCTCGACCCTACAAAGGCCATGGCAACCGTCACCGCCAGCACGCTCACCACGACGTTGGAGCTAGCGGGAGTGCTGGGGAACACGTTCCAAGCCCATTCTTGCGCCGCCCACAGCGGGAGCACGACGAGCAGGTTCGGAGAGGCCGTCCACAGGAGAAAGGGCGTTGCCCATGCCAGGTACGCATAGAACTGGTAGTGCAGGGACCTGGCAAACAGGAGCCCAACCACATTGGCCGACAACATGGCGGACATGATGTACCTGGGCGTGACGACTCTGTGGGAGATGCTGAGCTCTTCCTGCTCTGTGAAGGGCGACCGGAACCGGACAACGTAGGGAATCATTCCCAAAAAGGTTTGTTCTTCAATCTTGAGCCATCGGCCCAGGATGAAGATGAGGAGGAAGAGGGCGTGGAATGCCAGTAGCGTGATAGAAAAGCCTCTGCTAAGGAACAATTCCTCGCCGAGCATGCGCCAATTGACTGTCCATTCAAACTTGAACTGCCGCGATAGCTCGAATGCTCGGCCAAGATAGCCTCTCCAGTTTGTCGTGATGAATGGAATGGCGAGGAGCAGCTGAACCTGCACCATGAGCCACAGCAACCGCAACGCTCCTTTGAACCCACGGCCCAGGAAGAGCACAATGACAACGGCGGGGAGAACGAGCAGCAGTGACATTTTGACGCCAAGACCGATGGTGTACGCCAGAGCACCAACGGTCCAGACTCGTCGCTGGAAGAAGAAGATGGACAGCCACAGGAAGAGTGCGGCAAAGCAGTCGTTGAAGCATCTCAGGACAAAGACGCTGTGGAGCCGCTTTGACAGAATCAGGAGCGGAAAGATGTACGGCGGGACCTATCATGAGCAGCATCACCTTTTAGCCACTCTCATTCAATCTATGCACTCGTCAACGAAGCTCACCTTGGCCTTCCAATAGCACAGCATCACCACCCCCAGCGTAGCCATGTACAAACCGGCAAAGAGCTGCTGCGCCAACAGGATATCGGTGCCCTTGTTGGTCAGATAATACAACCCCGTGTAAATGTACACATGGGCCGCGGGATACACCAACGGCCCCGTGCCGCCCTCCATCTGGGGATAATCCCTCTCCCCGTGAACAAACTGCGTAACCTGCTCCATGTAGGCAACCCAATCGATTTCCGTATCTAAAAAAGGAATCAAAAGTGAAGTTTGACCCGTTAGCCTTTTGCTATTTTGCATGAGATTTCCCCCCCCTTTTTGAGCAATTCCTTTTTTGCTTTTCCAAAAAGGGACCGTACAGTGTCGACTAACAGGGGATTTTCCAGATAATCAGACCGCACAGCACGGCGTCTGCGAGCCAAAGGCCCACGGGGATGAGTTTCGACAGCGCATGGCGGCCGTGGGCGACGTCGGAGGCCAACTTGATGAGAGAGGCCATGAGAGGAGCGTTTTCGGTGATGAGAGAAGCTCTCTTCCTCCTCTCTTCTCTTGTCTCTATAATTTTTCGTCTTTGCTCGATAAATTATAAGTGAAAATGAGAGAGAGAAAAATCCAGTCCCGAGGCTTGTTGATTAAAGGGGCATGTCGTTTTTTGTTGTTGAAAAATACACGTGAAACGGCCTCGTTTGGGAGCTTTGCAACGTGGAGCCTTTTCGCTGGAGACACCCCCATAAATGCATAGACCCGCTTATATGCCTCGACGCATTCCCCCCCTTGTTCACTTTTGACGAGATGGAATGACGGATCGTGTAAAGAGTAAATCATGTCTTGATAGCCATGTAGAGTTGGATACAGCTTTATTCAATGTGAAAAGAACCAAGAATGATATGAGAGAAAATAATGGGTTAATACTCAAGCCCATGAAAACACCTTGCCTTCACCACTCAAATCCTCTCCCTTCCTCTTCCGAATCTCATTCACCAGCTCAACAACCCTCTCTGCACATCCATACGAGCCCTGGTATCCCCATCCCGCATGTCCATAGTTGTGCACAATCGACGTCTCCCCATCCAAAACCTCCTCCTCAATCCTCACCCCGTCCTTCCTCCACGGCCGCAAGCCCACGCCATGTCTAATGACGCTCAGCCCTTCAACCCCCTTTCCTCCAGCAAGTCCCGGCGCAGCTTCCACCGCCCTCTTCATGATGCGAAGCGCAATGTTTGGATCGGGCGCAGATTCCCAGTTGCCGATATCGTACGTCCCGCCGAGAATCGTGCCTCCGCCCGCAGCGCGCTGCATGATGTACGTAATCTCCGTCGAGCTATCGTCAGTTCCCGACGTGGCAATCATGGGATGGTACTCGTTCCGCACGAGAACAATCTGTGCTCGAGCGGGATTCATGGTGGTATCCTCGACGCCTCCAAGCTTGAGGGACCCCAAGGCAGTAGCGTTGATGATGATGTTGGCCGGCTGGCCGGTGTGACTGAGCGCCTTTGCGTCGCGAATGTCCGTCAAGACGACTCTTTTGAACACGACGCCGTTTTTGAGACACTGGCCGACGAGCCAGGGGAGATAGACGGCCGTGTTGATGCACACGCTTGTGAATTCGCATCCCGAGTCGTGGCCCGGAATGACTTCGTCTTGGCTCAGTTCGCGGAAATCAGGGAGCACCGATTTGTACCAAGGGTCGGTCGAGAACAGATAGTCGGATAGATGGTATCCGGGAGCTTCCGTATCCTTGACTCTTCTATAGACACGTGCCTCTGTAAACCATTGACTATTAGCAGCAAGTCTTGGACACGTAGTATGATGATGGAAATGTTACTCTGAAAGTGAATTCCCGCTTCGGGGACTTCTTCCGTCAGGCGCTTCAACTCTGGCCAGGTACGACGCTCCCATCTGCTATTCTGTTCATCGGCCATTCTATGCATAAATCATTAATCTCCCAAGTCAAATAGAACCAGAGCATGATGTAAGAGCACACTCACGGAAGCACATTTGCTCCGGCCCAAGGTGAGGCATATTCAATATCATAATCACCGGGCATGTGCTTTGCAACCACGGTAACATAATTAGCCTTGCTCCTCGAAAGGAGAAGCGCTGAAGTGAGACCGCTCACGCCGGCCCTGCATCGAGATGTCTTTGTCAATATATGCACGCATGGAATAGCACATGTAGTTGGAGCTCCCAGTCTCACCCTGCAACGACAATCACGTTCACCATTGTATCGAGAACAAAGCAACCAAGAAGGATGATATTGAAGTGACAGTGCTTTTCATTGAGCAACCGTGATCTCTGATATATCGCATCCCACGATAAAGAGATTCACACATCAGCACATCCTGATAACGTTATGGAGTCGTCGAGCTGCGATTGCGGAGTCGGCGTGACTCCAGCGGATCGCTCCCCGCATTCGAATCGAACCATGGCTATTTAGTCACTCGCAAGACTCGGCATACAAGCTGGATAACTTTTACGTCAAGAATTGAACAACAATTCGACAAATCTCCAACCACTGATCCCTCAGCGATAGAAAGATAAGCTCTTTGATGCTTATAAAAACGCAGCAAAACAACGCGGGCGAGGCTCAGACGCAGCCAGGATGGAATCCCGCGCGGGTAGCTGTCTTGGCGTGTAAGCAGACGGCGAGGATATCAATGCCCATGCCCCCCCTTGCCGTTAGTGAGTCTAAAAAAAAGAGAGATGGATTCCATCGACTGGAACTTCGCAACTAGCCTCGAAAATTCTCTTCCTTCCAGCTTTTCCGCGGCCAAGGATCCTGCCAGGATCAGTTTGTTGGGTCTCACTCCCGGAACCTCTGTCCAGACATCCGCCCTGATGCTAGAACAAAAGAAGCCCCAAGTTCCAAGCCTGCATAGATTTAGTGAGCAGATATTGCACTACCAAGTTGCCGAGCGCCGTAGACAATTGCCTGGCAAAAAGCCCAAAGGTTGTCCAGAGCACTGTTGGTTCCCAAGCGTTGGACAGTGGCCAAATTCACGCACAGATGACGTTGCTGCGGCGATGGTTTGCCCATCCAATTTCGCCATGGCGTTTTTTTAATTTCAACATGGCTGCCTTTATTCGACAATTCAGCTCTGTGGCAACGCGAGCACGGAAAGCGAGAAAGGATTGTAGCCTCCATTGGAATTGCCGGGTCATGGATTCTTTGCTCTGGGCCAATGGAAAGAGTTGCATTGAGAAGGGGGGTAGGACAAGACCCCTTCAAGAAATCAGGCCGTTTCACAACGCAGTTGTCTGCTCACGAGAAGCTGTAGAGTTAATCACGTCTACGAAGCACAGCATCCGCCCAAGTACTTGGCATACCATTGACGCAGGTCAACCACACTTCTGCACGAGGAGTCTTGTCGGAATCAAACTCGCCACCAAGGAAACGAGACCAAAAGGGGGGAGGTCTGGCTTGGATGATGAATCACCAATGCCTTTTCCCCCCGTCTCATCTGTGCTGCAGACGGGCCTTAGCTCAACTGCTGGTTGATGTGGCGCCGTCGACACACACACACACACACACACAGTTGAGATTAAGTCGGGCCCTAATGAAATGTCCCATCCCGTCCACGTGGTCATCCATCATCCGCCCGCAGGGTTTCCAAGACGAATTCTTGTCATCTTCTTGCAGAGCGTGTAGGGAGCTTGCAGATAGGATGCTACTCGCCTGAGACTGCCTCGTTGTTTGCTCTTCACTGCCATCCCCTATGAGTGCCAAGGATACCCAAAAGAGGCGAGGGACATTACATCGCCGCAGCTTGTACAACGTGCCTGTACCTGCGTGCGATGCGTTAATGACAAATGGAATGGGCCACGGCCACATCGGGATGCGTAGAGTGAGGCACTTGGGCAACGAAGAGACGCTTGTACCACCAGTCCAGTTGGCAAATCCTTGGGGCTAGGCAAATCTCCCGCCTGGCTGTCTACTGGTTGCACGACGTTGAGTTGACGGGGGCCGTTGCATTTGCGGCCACTCGCGGTGGCACTGGCCATCTGCCCGAACTACCGTAGCATAGCATCTCGTACTGGACATGCTCGGCCCGGCCTTTCAAGGATTGGCGGAGAGTATCTTGGTTAGGTTGCTTGCATGATGCTTATCCGCAGCGGGCTTTGGACTGGCCAGCGAAGGCTGCTCTAGTCGGATGCGGATTCGTACTGATGCCATGTTGCTGGCAAAGTTGAGAGGATTCTGGGCTTTTGAAACCCCCCCTGAGCTCGAAGGAAGCGCGCGAAGAGGACGGCGCGTGGAAAGCACGGCAGGTCTTGTCACCCACCAGACATATTCTAGCAGGACACGGCCAGGGCATGTCCAACGTGTCGTGGCACAGCACGGAGCAATGCAATGGAAGGTCACAGCACCAATGCAGCGATGACTTGTCGCCTGCAAATTGCACGAGTATTTTTGGGCGAGGCTCCAAGGGCCAACACGGCCGTCGGGTAGAAGTACATGTGTGGTCTACCCAAGGAGGTAGATGATGTCCATTCAGCTAGATGTCGACTTGCAAGTGAGACGGATCAACATTCGAGAAAAGCAAACAGACGACAACAAGATGCCACTAGCATGAGCTTGTAAGTTGAGCGTACTGTACATGGACTGCACTGCAGTAGTTTTTGCTCAACCTGCTTTGGCGAGCTCTCTTCCAAGGCCAAACTTGGCCACGATGACGTCGAGCTCTGGCCAGACCAAATCTCCAGGCTCAGAGATTGACTGTCGATGAGCTGGCTTGGGTTGCGAGGCTCGCGAGGGTTTAAGTCTGCGTGGCTGATCTGCTGGGGGTTGCCAGGCCATGACGCAAAGACCCCCAAGGGATCGAATCGCAGCAGGGAGCCACAGCGGCCCCCCTGTCGAAAAAGGAAGCATGTCCTTAACACTGATAATGCCGGCGCCTGTGTGAGCGAGTTGGATGGCACACTGTACGGCCACGGACGCCACGGACAAACATCCTGGCCTCTGTAGCTGATGAACGGGCTCCTAGCGTGGGGCGACGCTGTCGCGGGTATATTCAAATCGCTGGGCGACTCCGTTTGCCCAGACGGCGAGTACATGCAAGGTACAGAGGCAGGATGGTGGTCAGAATGGCATCGAAGACATGCTCGTCGGGGACACTCAGCGCTTGCTTGTCTCTCTTGTCTTGCCATTGACTGCAATGCTTTTCACGTTCTTCAAGCAGCCCTCGGGTAGCTGTCTCGGTATCGCAGGTATCAGCAGCCATCTGACGAATACGAAGTCTACTGCGGGGGCAATTCATGGTTCCTCAGTGATACGAAGGCACGCGCATGAGCAAGAGACAGACTGGGCATCTCGCAACATGTCTCCCATGCACGCCCATGTAGTCATGCCGTAGCGCACACAAGAGCCACAATGGGCACCTGGACGACGACGGAGATGCAGATGGATCGTTTTGTCGTATGTAGATACGACAAAAGACCAACTGGAGAAGCGCTGTCGGCGGACCACCGGCTCTGCATGGGGACGGCCTTGGGAAAAGTCTGGGGCCTGCTCCATTGCGGCGTCGAGGTTTTGCTTGTACGAAGATAGTGCTCGCTGGACTCGCAGGTAGCTCATTTTGCATCAGCAAGTGGCATTCGGGTTTGACGCCCCCTGGTCAGTGGTTTAGAGTGCTTCTTCTTCCTTCCATCGTCTGTCTCCCCATGGCAGTCGGCCAAGGTCAGCCGAGTGGTGGATTGATTAGTCGACGGCCATGTCGAGAGCGGCTTGCCCCAATAGTCTGTCTAGTATACAGACAGGTACATGTACGAGTACATACATGCCCGTCTGTGCGGCGATGCATCGAGTCCCTGTCTGCTCTGCTCAACTCAAACCAAGGCGTCTTAGTGATCGGGATGGCGTCGAGATCGGGCTATTGGGAGTACTCCGTCCAGGACTGGCGACTCCACCCGGACGGTAGGTACCTGTTCGTCCAAACGTCAATCAAGCCACCAAGAATGGTGGATCCCGACTAGAGAAGAACATGTCTCACCTAGGGATCGGGAGAAGCAATGTCATGTCTCACAAACGGAGCGAATGGCGGGACGAGGACCGCAGCACTCGTCACCTGTTTCGCTCGCTACTGTACCGTAGCTCTGGCTGCTGGGCCTGGACCTTTGAAATGCGCAGACGAATTGCAGCGGACGGCAGCAAATCTCAGCCATGGCTGTTCCGTGCACCACCATTGCCGCGCACGGGATCGTAAGGGTGTGCTGGAGGTGCTGAAGGGGCTGGGAGATGGAGGCAAGGCAATATGAGGCGACATGAAGACGACATGAGACCTGGGCGGAACTCGGAGTAAGGAGCTGCCGTTCCCCCCCCCCCGAGAGGACGTACCCTGTGTACCTCTCGTGGCCTGCGCGCAACGAGGCAGCGGTACAGGTACATGTACCTACAAGACATCCATCCATTCATCACATCAATCACGATACCTGACACAGCGCACCGTCCAGCAACAGCAGCAACCACCCCGTTGGAGCATGTGCTGTAGCGTCAATGGATGTGCTGTAGCATCAAGTGACATCTCAACAAGACTTGACGATTCGAGAGCACCAGACACGAATTGTGGCTGCGCGGTGGCAAGCCGCATCGACTCTGGACTGGCAGAAAAGGTCCACGAGACTCGAGCCATCACACCTCCCGCAGACGATGCTACTAAGCGGCACGCTGTGAATGGTTCGAGATGGGCCATCTGATTCCTTTTTTTCATTTCTGATGCATGCTAGTGGCAGAAAATACTCGATTTTTGCCAGAGCCATTCGCAAACCAAGGCCGGGCATGACCGGGCTGTTATTAGCCACCAGGCTTCACTTTGC
Organism: Trichoderma pleuroti; assembly: GCA_001721665.1. Taxonomy (NCBI): domain Eukaryota; kingdom Fungi; phylum Ascomycota; class Sordariomycetes; order Hypocreales; family Hypocreaceae; genus Trichoderma; species Trichoderma pleuroti. The sequence continues at coordinate 180 of MDJU01000799.1, read as the reverse complement.
CCACTGCATGTACCTGTACCGGTCGTTGCAACCAGGAATCGGCCGCGACATTTGGCTTCTGGGATGTACCGGGACTTGAGTTGACGCGTCCCGGGTACGACAGCACGGCGCAGCAGAGCACAGCAAAGGCCAAGCAAGGCCACGACACGCACGGCCAACGGAGGATTGTGGCCATCAATA
>MDJU01000798.1:0-13525 GCA_001721665.1 Trichoderma pleuroti | reverse complement strand
GCGAGATTGATATCCGCAGCGGGTTTCACGTCCGCTTCGACAACATAATCACCCAGATTGCCCTATTCAGCGAAGAAGCCTCAAAGATAGACTTGTAAGTCTCTCTCCATTCCATGCCGTGCCACGATGAGCACACAACGTTCACGGTCAACATCAAGCGTAGCAAGGCGGTAGGTGCCCTAGAGTTATATTCATGTATATCGGTAAAAGGCAAATCATGACACATTCGCCTACGGGGGACAATGGCGCTCTCTTCTTCTTCTTCTTCTTCTTCTTCTTCTTCTTCTTCTTCTTCTTCTTCTTCTTCTTCTTCTTCTTCTTCTTCTTCTTTCTTCGTTCCTCTATGCCGCCGCTACTTGGCTGCAGCGTCTCCCAGCCTCCCATCTCTTCCTCTCCTCCTTCGTTCAATGAATCTAATAGGTCCACGGGGCCTTGGTTTGCCTGTCTTGATCGCTGTGGCAGGGTGGGAGGTCCCCTAGCCGCCACCCTTGTATTTGTGCTTGTAGCTGTGTTCATGCTCACGTTCAACGGAGGTTTGGGCGGTGCAATGGGCCTTTTTCCAGTAGTCGAGACTGCTGGCCGCGTCTGCCACTGCACATCGTCTGGTTTGGCAACCATGGTTGAAGCGCGAGCCGGCAGCGGCGGGAGAAAATCATCGCCGCCATGTGCAGGCTGGCTGCGTCCGCCTCCTGACGCCAGCGACGAGGTTGAAGCTGGCGATGTGGACAGCAGGTGCGCCGGCTTCTTCGCCACGGGCGGCGCAGGCTTCCCAGCCTTCAGCTGCTGAGACAGCTGCGACGTCTGGAGAAGCTGAAGAGGCCGGTCGAGGCTGTATCCACAGCGGTTGCGTCCCTGCTCTATCGGCCCCTCCAATGGCTCCCAGGGAGGTCGAACTCGCCGACTTGATGCCCAGCCCTGTATTCGAGCCCATGTCCAAAGTTGTCGCTGAACGGCGAGGTGGCGGGGGAGGCGGTGGTGCCGCTCCAGACCTGTCTCCGTGAGCACTCCGCGCGCTGTCACCGTCTCCAATCTTCATCCGTCCCACCTGTGCAGGGAGAGTGGCCGGATCGTATTGCGGAGGCAACTTCCTAGGTCCACCGGGTCCAGCTGAAATCATACCCCTCGGGGGCATAACCTTCTCATACGGCGAGCTGGATATGCTAGAAAGAGACGCCCCCGGTGACGACCGCGAAACTGATATCCAGTCTAATTCTTCGCCCTGGCCGAAAGGATTCGATGGGCGGTTTGGATTCAGGGCCATCTGCTGACCATCTCGCCCGCTAGGTATAGGTATCTGTGCTCGAGCCGGCTGTCGATTGTCGAGCCACCACTTTTGACGGTCTGAGCTTGCCGGTGGGAGACCTGGCTCGATTGCGTCGTATCCAATGAGGTCTTCATCTTCTGTGTCTTCTCCATCTCCATGTGCCGCCGATTCTCCAACTTCAATCTTGCGCCGGTCATACAACTCTTGGCTAATGGCGTTTCGTTGAATCTCGTCAACGAGGCTCACTCGGCAATCAAATGTGGCGTAAACGGGCCGGTGGTCTGAGAACAACAGTGGTGCCGAATCGTACGCCGTTTGCCGGAGAATGGCTCCCTTTCTCAATACTCTGTCTGTCCAGGCTGGTATTCTTGCCTTTTCACTACAGATCTGTCAGTACAACTGCATAAATCTTTGACTGGGAGAAGGGGGGGAGAGAGCGTTTGCTTACGAAGTATCGTATACTTCGGTTCCAATGTCGAATCTATAAGTAGGCATGAAGCTAATGCGGGCTTCCGAATAGAATTGGAACGCGAGCCCAGCCACCATTTGTAAATTCAGCTGGTCATTTTCGTACATGGTTTGCAGGTCTCGCTTCTTCACCAAGCCGCGCACAACCTCTGAACTGAGCCCAATGCGATAATTGAAATCCCCCAGCCAAATTATAGCATCTAGTTGCATGAGTTAGCGTTCAACAGTCTCTTTTTTTTTCTCCGCATCATTTCTCCTCCGCTTAGACAGAGTGACATACCATGATCCTCGATTCCTCGATTCCTCTGAAATCTAAGGCCGCCGTGAATCGTTGCATAATCTCGGTTTCGTTCATCGTAATTGGAAAATCCTGCCGCCAAATGCGCCGTCACAAAGCATATGTGGGTGTTTGCGTAATCAAATCGAATAGCAACCGCTCCCTTATTCCCAGCCATCCCGGACAAGCCTGTTTTCTTAACACTTCCTTCGACATTCTTAATATGATCAAGAGAAGACGATTTTACAAAGATGCACAACGCCGCTCCCACGAGTTGTCCACTCCGCAACAGGACATATTTATGTCCCCCTAGACTGGCTTGTCGCTGGTTCAGAGCTCGTTTCACCGCTGATTCCCAAAGGCTTTTTCTGGTCGGGTCGCTGTTCATGATCTGTTGTGGGCTCAGTTCGACTATCTCCTGAAACGCAACAACAAATATCTCCGGCTGCGATGACCCGAGCGAAGGCGGGAATAGCCATGGCGATAAATCGTGGTCGATGCCTTCCGTTCGTCCGTTCAGGTTGAACGTGCCAACCCAGATGCTGATATTCTTAAACGACGTAAACTCTTCGCTTCTCCTTGCCAACTCCAACGAAACGTAGTCGCTGATGGGGTCAAACAAATGAACAGGGGCTTGCCCAACCAAGAGGCCAAGCAGCATGTCAATGGTAATTTGTCTGGACGGATCTATAAAGTTGTTGTGATAGATACGCTGGGCAGACTTTCGCAAGTCTGCCATTGCGCCGGACAGTGACATTTTCCCGTGTCTTGTAAAGGACGTCTTCAAGGCTCCGGTTCCAGCATAAGTCTTGGAGAGGGCATCGCCATTATCAGCCCAAAGGCTGGAGTGCCTCATCCAGAAATCAGAAGCCGCAAATTCTCCTCGATGACCCAAGAATGCCTCGACGGCCATTTGGGAAATCAGAGTCTGGATCAGATTTGTTCGATCCAGACAATCCAAGCAGTTGGTGCGAAAGACACCCTCTTGTTGAAGCACCACCACCATGCGTTCGCCACCTCTCTCACCGGAATCGTTGTGGCTCTCAGCCAAGTAGTAGGCGAAGCCATCGGCCGAATTCTCAATATACCGGCGAATCCCGCGCGCAGCCTCGTATCCTGCCGGGCCTTTGGTCTCTGCGTGAAAGTCGTAATGCGTCTCGCGTAGCAATGCATGGTCCTCGGACTGGTGTTGAGCAGGCCGGCTCAAGGGAGAGCGTCTGATGCACTCCCGATACATGGTGGCCAGTTCGACTTCGCCCGGCTTAGTTTCGCTCAGGAGATTAACCACATGGACGGCACCATAAGATTGCTCGAGATCCTCAAAATGTTTATTGAATGTGGGCTGCGTCGCATCTAGTGGCCGAGTTATGGTGATTTTTTGTCGGCCAGGTATCAGGTCTGCCGCTTGTTCCCAAAAGACTGGCACCGACCCTCGAACCTGTGCATAAGAGAATAAAACACCCGTAGGAGACCAAAACGTCGTCTCCGTTTCGACAAAGTTTGCAACATTGCCATTGTCATCCATGCCTCTTGCGTTAAAACGGGTGCCTGCCCGCCGGCACGACAGTCGTGAAATCAGTGTCAAAAAGGACGGCATGCCACTCCTGGATGCCTTCAAGGGCGATGAGCTCTGCGGGATGGTCATGGTCTTACAAAAGCCGCGGATGGCAGACGTGAGGATGCGTGATGCATCCAGCGCCTCACGTTCCAGGGGCATCAACCGAGAGCGAAATTGAACCAACGGGCTGATCATGAAGGAGTTCCACAGGTAGGTGTCGTCAAAGTTGTCAATCTCAAAGGAGTTTGAGTTAATCGGCCTTGCAACTACGAGTCAGCTCAAGTCACCAGCTCAACGCGTTCTGTGTAGGCCATACCGGTCTTGTACTCTGTTGGTAAGATCAAAATCCGTGCTGTAGTAAAAGGACCCGTTGCTGAGCAGCCTGCGCAAGTCATGACACGGATGCTCAACGGCCACCTCTCTCCGACTCAACCCTTGGCTGTAAGGTGACGATGAGTTGTACCCAAACACATCCGACGAATCCGCATCCAGCGACTCCAGAGGCACAACATCGTCGTAGTCTGCGCTGCTCAGGCAGTAAAAATCCACACTCGCAATCCGCTCCACGGTCTCGCCGGGCCGGACCGTTGCGGCCCTGACGGCATGAGTGATGACGGAGAGGAACACTTCTCCGTTGATGGCAATCAGGCCCAAGGTGCCGTACACAGGCCGCGGCGTCAGCGGGCGGTAGTCTTTCAACAGCTTCTTGGTGATGGGAGAAAACTCCACCATGCATTTGGCGGCCGCATTCTCGCCTCCGCGCGGCTTGCTGGACGGCAGCGAAACAGGAGAGCCGCTGCCAAAGGCCTCGCTCGCCGACGAGCTGTAGCGCAGAATCAGGGCGTGAGACGACGACACAATGGCGATGGACCGGTGCGGATAGTCGCGGATGTACAGCTCGCTCGACTTCTCAGGCGCAGGAGCTTGCGCGCTCCACGAGCCCGGCGGAGTGTCCATGATGGTGATGGACTCGTGGCATCAAGCGCCAAGTTGGGCGTGCAGGGGGGGCACAGAGCAGGAAGCAAGCGGACTTAGGGTCCCTGTTGATCCATGGTCTCCTGGCAATTGAGTGGAGCGATCGCGGGCCTCGCCTTGCAGCTGTCTTTGGCGGGTTTGCGCTCCCTCTTTGGCTTCTCTCCTGGTGAGCAATTGTGTTTCTCGAGCAGAGATGGCTGTTGTTGTGCGGTGGTCGGCAGTGGTTGTAGCGCGCTATGTCATTGGTGACATCGCCCGGCTAGGAGCTTACCTTTGGCGCAGCTGAGCTATCAAAGTGGCTCGCTTTATCGGTGCGGAGGCAATGCTTTTTGATACCGTCAGCCTTGCGCCTCGATCTGGTCTCCCCATTCCCCATTCAAAGGACGGGGGGAAACAGCAGCAGATTATAAAGTGAAACGACGTCACGAGAAAATTGCACATGTTGGATCGTCAAATAAAGGAGATGGACACCGTAGGCGTTGAGAGGAAAGCTGCGTGTAAATCACAAAACCCAAGGGCACAACCCACCCTACACTATCTACAGAGCAGCGTGGAATTCCATCTATTTAAATAATACCCCAGTAATACTGCTAGGTAGACATTGGAAGCACAAACACAATCTCAAAAGAGACTCTATGAAATAATTTATGATGATTGCAATCAAGGATGACGAATTGTGAATTGCCTGCGTGGTAGATACGTGATACCTACTAGGTAGGTATCTGGTACTATCACAACTCGGATCTTATTCCATCTATGTAATCCCTGGCAACGGGTCGGGTGAAACACTACAGCCAAAGCAGAATATAGACGTTGCTGTTTGACACATGTAAACAGAGACAGGTCTCTATTCTGCCTCAAGTGCAGTGCTGTTCAACGTATTGCCTAGGATTGTCTTTTGAAATAAGGAATCGAGAGCACATTGACAGCCTCGCTGCAAAAGAATCGCCCAAAACAAGAAGAAATAAAAGACGTCCAAAGACTGTCAGACCTCAGATTCTGTTTGAGATCATGCTCGCCATGAATGGAGAGCGTTCATTCTCTTCCTATCATAATTTAATTTGGGAATCATCATTGGCCATGTTTGGAAAAGGAAAAAAAAGGATTTTGCAAAACGCCCGTTGTGAATAAAATGAAAAATTGTTCCTCGGCAGCTTACTCAGCAACGCGCGCTAGCAAAGCGCTCCAAGCAGCTTTTCTTCACGCTGATTTGCTGCCAAGCACACGCCAGTACCTGCGCGCAAGGTAATTTTGCTCCGGCAATGCGTTGCGAGCCCCACCGCCGATACGAGCCTCGTGACCTGGGCAACAAGTACCTGTTGATCTTGCTGACTCCCGTGCTCCTTGGGGATTTTTCGACCAATCAGAGCGGGCCTCCCCAGCCTCGCCTCCAAGCCCCTACCTCTCTCGAAACGCTGCTCTCCCTCCACCTCTGCACCATTCACCTTTGCACTTTGCGCTTGCAACAGCTCTAACCCGCGCCTTGGAACCTTGTTGACGCCTGTATTCGTTTTGTCTCGTCTTCAATCGCGTCCTCCAAATATCCTTCCATGAGCGATTTCAACAGTTTTGGCGGCTCCGAGGAGGAGTACGCGTCGGTTCGCAAATTCGTTGCTGAAACGGTATGTCAGCCTGCTCCGTCAATCGGGCGCTGCCGCCCAACTGTCTCATGTTGGCTCGTACCATCTGGCTGCTGACCGAGTAACCCGGCTTAGGAGGCGAACCCAGACAACTTTGAGAGCTGGGAGGGCCTGATCAAGGCCTGCGAAGCCCTCGACGGCGGCCTCAACCGAAACTCGAGCCCCCAGGCGCTCTCCACCGTCCGCGATGCCTACGACCGACTTCTGCTCAAGTTCCCGCTCTTTTTTGGGTACTGGAAGAAATATGCTGATCTCGAATTCAATATTGCTGGACCGGAGTCGGCTGAAATGGTGCGCGCTGCTCTCTCCCCTCATCTCGTGGTCGTTGCGACACCACCGCTAACGACACCAAACCACCTTAGGTCTATGAGCGAGGTTGTGCCAGCATAACCAACTCGGTTGATCTCTGGACCGACTACTGCTCTTTCAAAATGGAGACGACGCATGACCCCACGCTGGTCAGAGAGTAAGTATTCAGGGCACTTTTTCCTTCCCCATAACGACTTCTACCAATGCAGTACCGCGCTCAAGCACCATGATTTCGGTTGCCCACCTGTCACGAGCTCTGCTGCTCACTATCGACCGTGTCTGATGGTGAGATATGCCACAGCGGCCCCCATCCTAGCGGGATCTATCTCTCACTCTTTGTCCCAGACTTTGTTGATGTGTACTCTTCGTCCCATAAACATTGCGTCGTGCTCCTACCGTTGTCCCCTCTAGGGACAGTAGAATTCGATTTCTGCACTCCCAAATGGCCACCACCCCTTTGTGTACTGACCCTCTCTGTTCCCATATTCGCCTAACCCTATCCCCGATGGAATTTGTCTTTGCTGACAGGATCACGCAGGCTTTTTGAGCGCGGAGCCACCTTTGTTGGGCTGGATTTCCTCGCCCACCCCTTTTGGGACAAGTACATTGAGTACGAAGAACGGCAAGAGGCCCAAGATCGCATCTTTGCCATCCATGCTCGCATCATTCGCATCCCCCTGCATCAGTATGCTCGTTACTATGAGCGGTTCCGAAACCTGTCCCACACCCAGCCTCTCGCGGAGGTTGTGCCGGCAGATACACTGTCCAAGTTCCAGGCCGAGGTGGCGGCGGAAGCAGCAGCCTACGGCGGTGCTCCGCGACCGGAATTGGAGATTGAGCGGGATGTTCGAGCCAAGATTGACGCCATGTACTATGAAATCTTCACCCAGACACAGAACGAGGTATCAAAGCGCTGGACGTACGAATCTGAGAACAAGCGACCGTACTTTCACGTGACGGAGCTTGAGCACAGCCAGCTCAACAACTGGCGCAAGTACTTGGACTTTGAGGAGACCGAGGGTGACTTTAGCAGAATCGTGTCCCTGTATGAACGATGTCTCGTCACCTGCGCCTTCTACGACGAGTTCTGGTACCGGTACGCCCGGTGGATGGCGGAGCAGCCCGGGAAGGAGGAGGAAGTCCGCAACATCTACATTCGTGCGTCGACGCTCTTTGTGCCCATCAGCCGGCCCGGCATTCGCATGCAGTGGGCCTACTTTGAGGAGAGCTGCGGTCGCGTGGACGTTGCACTCGACATCCACACCGCCATCCTCATGAAGCTCCCAGACTGTGTGGAAGTGATTGTTTCTTGGGCTAACCTCGAGCGTCGCCAAAACGGCACCGAGGCTGCCATACAGGTCCTCAAGGACCAGATTGACGCTCCCACCGTTGACCTGTACACCAAGGCTGCCCTGGTGGCTGAGTGGGCCATGCTGCTATGGAAGGGCAAGAACTCTACCGAAGAAGCCCGAGCAGTGTTCCTCAAGAATGTGCAGTGGTATGCTGATAGCAGGATTTTCTGGGACAAGTGGTTCCAGCTGGAACTTGAGCAAAGCCCCGAGGGCAAGGAGGGCGAAACGGACCAGACTGAGCGCGTCAAGCATGTCTTTGACGAGTTCCGCAGCAGAAGCCGGCTGCCCAACCCCGTCAAACGGGAGCTGGCTCAAGCGTACATGAGTTACCTGATGCAGCGCGGCGGCAAGGATGCCATGAAGGAGTTTTTAGCCGTGGACAGGCAGATGTTTGGGTCCGTTGAGCATGCGACTCCCCAAGAGACTGAAGGAATCCAGCTAACACTTACTCATAGGCCTGCGTCCATCTCGACGGCGTCGAAGAGCGGAAGTGGCGCCAAGGAGAACGGAGCATCCCTTGGCGAGCTCGATGAAGCCAGCAAGCGCAAAGCCCAGACCAGATACCTGAATTTCTACGAGGCTCACCCGGAGCCAAATACGGAAGCCCAAGGGGCAGCCGATTTCAACTAGATGAGGCCCAGGACGGGTATCGGGAGTTTGGACAGATGTTGCAGACCGCCCATGTCGGGTTTTTATAGGCATTTTGGAGGGGCGTCAAAATTAGGATGTTTTTCATCGTTCAAATGGCGGATGGTTGTTGTACTATACGCGTTTGCTGGACACTATAAGGAGCGGCATATTTTGCTAGCAGACAGATTTGGATGCGAGCCGCGAGTGGTATGGAGGATTTCTTTGTTTTAATGTCTGGAATTTGTATTTTCGCTCGCAACGGGAACCGCAGATAGTCAGTCCCGCCTTTGAAGGGAACAAGGCCACTAAAACACGCATGATTTCACGGCAGACCAAGACCTCTGTGCGCTGGGAGACAGATACGAGTGCTATAAGAAGACGCGTCTGCTGAATGGGGCTAGATTTTGGTCCTTGTAAGGTGACTCTCTCACCCTGCCACAGCCTTTTGGAGACGTCGAGAATAAAGCAATGGAGGCATCATGATGACGGGCACGGCACACAAGACTCCGTCTATGGATGGAGTGCGGGAAATCCAGGGACCGGTAGTTGGCAGGCCGGACCCCACGTGGCTCGCCGACGCATACCGCAAACAGAAAGCCTCTGCGACCTGTCCACTTAAAGACGCGGGCCATCCAACCAATCGCTCGGGCGACAAAAGTGGCGGCTTCTTGTCTCTCAGGGTCCTTGTTTGCTTGTCAGGCACAAGCGTGAGCGAGGCAAAAAAAAAAAGCGAGGCTACCTGCAATCGTTGCCATCAAGGCCCCACGGCTCGCTCGCAGCGGAATGGCCTGCCATTTCGGCGTTCCGCTCGGGACTGGGACTGGGCCAGATCAGGCAGCGGAGCGGGATGACGACCTCGAGCTGTGGGATGGTGAGATGCGAGCTGTGATCGATGACCTTATACGGAGTACGGGAGAGGATAAAGAAGGAGGAAGAGAGGGGCGGCAATGCTGCATCTAGTGTGTCTAGGATGGAATTCAGCGTCATTGCTCGTAGCTACGAGGCGAACTTGTATGAGACTGTATGTACTGTAGAGCACGGTATTCATCGCGGCAAAAGCTGATCGAGGCCGCAATCGATTTCGGCACGGAGCCGGGTAGAGCAAAAAGCTAATATGACATGATGCGGCATCTTTGCCAGACCTTGCGGCATGAATTGAGAGCGCTGATTGGCTGGCTGCGACGTCGGGCGAGGTTTTGGCTTGCGCCCCATCGGCACGACGGGAGCGAGAAGGAATTCACGGGTTCGAACGCTGAGCCCTTTTGCCTCTTGGACTAGGTTGGGTACATGTATGCTTACTACTGACGTTATAACGTGCCGAGGGGCTAAAAGGTCTGTCCGCGCGGCGCAGGTCGGGGAGGTCCCCAAACACAATACAGCGGCAGTTTTGAAGGGTTTTTTTTTTTTTTTTTTGGCGCCTTCAAGGAGGGGTCCCTTGTTTTCCCGCTCAAAGCAGCGCATGGTGGCGTTGTTATCAAAAAAAAAACCACACCCGGGTCTAGTGTCGCCCGAGGCCAGCAGCTCGACAGCAGCTCGCTGGTAGTATCTACTACTCTCCCCCCCAATAGCTCCAAAACCGATATCAAACAGCAAGATGGACGTGGAGCGGCTCCGCTGGGGGTGCGGGTCTCACGACGCTCGACTGGCCACTCAGGCAATGGCAATTTGCATCGTTCCCCTTCACCAACGCTGTTGCTTGTGCTTTTCTGATCCAGTTCTTTCTCTCTCTGCAGTGAGACGCTTCTTCGCTCCTCCACCCTTTCTTTTCTCATATACATCCCGCCCTCCCTCCCTCCCGCTTCCCACTTCCTATCCTCTTCCTTGCTTCGGCGTATTCTCTTCAACCCACACATCAAGGTGAGTGATGTGCCCTTCTTGTTTTCTCTTTCTCTCCTTGCTTGTAAAGAGAGAGGCGTCGTCTTCGGGCTCGCTTCGACTCTCATAGGCATCCTTGGGCTCTTGACCACCAAGCTGGCCTCATCTGCCCACATAACCAACCCTCCCGCTTGTTTGTTCGTTGTCGCCTTTGCTAACGTTTCCCTCGTGTCCTTGTTCAGATGGCCTCTTCTGCCCGTCAGTTTGCCCGCGTGGCAACCCGCACAACCACCCGCTCCTTCGCCGCCGCCCCTCGACAGGCTTTCCGCCAGCAGGGCCGCCGCTTCTACTCTTCTGAGCCCGAGAAGAAGTCCTCCTCTCTCCTGTACCTTGGTGCTGCCGCTGCCGCCGGTGGTCTCGGTATCTGGTTCTTCACCTCTGGTGCCTCTGCCTCTTCCAAGCCCTTTGTCCCCACCCAGGCCGATTACCAAAAGGTCTACAACGACATCGCCGAGCGTCTCGACGCCGACTATGACGATGGCAGCTACGGCCCCGTCCTGGTCCGTCTTGCATGGCACTGCAGCGGTACCTACGACAAGGAGACCAAGACTGGTGGCAGTAACGGTGCTACCATGCGATTCGCTCCCGAGAGCGGCCACGGCGCCAACGCCGGCCTGATTGCTGCTCGTGACTTCCTCGAGCCCATCAAGGGTGAGCTTCTCCATTGTGTGCGCAGTATTGGGTGTCGAGTCGAGTGCTAACAATCAGCCCGTAGCCAAGTACCCCTGGATCTCCTACTCTGATCTCTGGATCCTCGGCGGTGTCTGCTCCATCCAGGAGATGCACGGCCCCATTGTCCCTTACCGACCTGGCCGCCGTGATGGCGAGGCTGCTGCTTGCACCCCCGATGGCCGTCTCCCCGACGCCAGCCAGGGCGCCAAGCACCTGCGTGACATCTTCTACCGCATGGGCTTCGACGACCGGGAGATTGTCGCCCTCAGCGGTGGCCACGCCATTGGCCGATGCCACGCCAACCGATCTGGTTTCGATGGCCCTTGGACCTTTTCTCCCACCATGCTGACCAACGACTTCTACAAGCTCCTGTTGGAAGAGAAGTGGCAGTACAAGAAGTGGGACGGTCCCAAGCAGTTCGAGGACAAGACCACCAAGACTCTCATGATGCTCCCCACCGACCACGTCCTCATCACTGACAAGGTCTTCCGACCTTGGGTTGAAAAGTACGCTGCCGACAACGACCTGTTCTTCAAGGACTTCTCCGCCGTCGTTCTCCGCCTGTTTGAGCTCGGCGTTCCCTTTGCTGAGGGCAGCGAGAACAGCCGCTGGACCTTTAAGCCCACCCACGCTTAAGCTTCCAGAGTCACATCCACGGTGACCAAGGCGATGTAGGATGGTGCATAGGAGACTAGCGTTGTCAATAAGGAGCGCGGTCGATAGACTTGTGTGAATATTTTTTTTAGACATGTAGGGCCCTCTTACGGTATGAAGCCGTTTAGTCGGCGAGGGTTCGAAAAAAAAAAGATAGTTGGACGACAAGCTCGGAAGCTTGGAATGGATTTTATCGCGCTTTCTTCACAAACTGGCTTTTGGGGGGTTGGCTTGTCTGGGTTTTCTTTTGTAACGTTCTATACCTCGGCCAAACACCCTGTACTTTAACAAAGAAGATGAGCTTTTCACGATCCCATGCGCCATGAGGATGTGTGAAATTGGTGACTGTTTGACGATTGGGTACCTAGTGCTTTGAGATGTGATGCTGTAGCGAGGCGACGGCGAGGAGCAGAAGACACAGATTGTTTACTGAAGAAGTGAGGAGGTGACTCGTAATGCTACCTTGGCTCTGATTTGTATTACAATGACTACGGAGCATCCAACCCGGCCTTCCGCTGTGACAATCGAGGCCGATGCTTGCCTTTGTCCAGTTGCTATTGGCTGGATGCCAGGCGGGTGAACTTGGTACATGGTTCCCCGCACTTTCAAGCCCAAGGCCGGGAGAGCTTATTGTCTACTGCCAAGTTGAATCTTGTGTGATGAGCCGAGGATCAGCCTGGAGCAGCCAGGCACAGCAGAATTGAATACTATTCCATACGGTAGGCAAACAAGGGGCATCCGCGTATTGGCTTGCTACCTACCTTGCATATGCGGCTTTCTAAACAAGGTACGCTTCCTTATCTACCTGGGCAACTCGGTAGGGATCCGTATCTATTCCCGGCATGGTCGAATGGTATGCGACGATCCGGGCTTCGAGAGGCCGGCCGAGGAGATTGGACTTTATTGGTCGTGGCCGGCCAACTTCCAACAGACTTTGAAAGAGCTTTGCTGTCGGCATGTAAGACGATGAGCTGACTTGTTCATTACGAGGCAGCAATTTCTAGTTTGACACGTCTCTCGCATGATATGATGCCAACCCCCAACGTGATGATAACAAGTGAGACTTGCCACTACTTTGCAAGGGAAAAGACTCGGCTCAACAGATGATATGAGCCTCGAGGAGTTGATGGGAGCACGTAATTTCTTGTGCGAATCGTCTCATGGTGGCGAGGCGAATCCGTATGGCAGTTTTTTTTTTTTTTAAAAAAAAAAAAATAGATGTTTCCCATCATATCTACGCCCGTTTCGATACACCATTAACGGGCCCAGCTCACAAGGCTAAGTGCTTATATCAATCGGATTCTTTTTTTGCGTCTGATACGCGACGACTTGCATCTCTCTCCGAGGCATGGGAGAATGGGCGAGAGCGGGCGACGTCATCATTATTAATGAACAAGATAGTCGCCATGGCCAATCACAGACAAGGAGGCGTCCCTTTGGATTTTTTTTTAAGTCCGCTGCCGTTGTGGCTGGAGCAACTTTAACGCCTAAAGCACGGATGTTGCCGCGTGGAAGCGAGAACGAAGATATTTCCAGTCTCTACATAGCTCTTAGGCCCTAATTTAACTTATCTAATTAGCCAGACTTACTAATTAGCTAATTACTTTTAATTAATAAAAATAGTAAAAATAAAAACTTATACTAATATAATCCTAGTTATAAAACTAAGTTAAATTAATTAAGAAGGCTTTTACTACCTTAGTAAAGTTTTTATTATTATTTAATAACTTTATAAAGCTAAAGATAAAAAGTGTTTTTAAAATATAAGGAAATTTTTATTATATTTAAAATTACTATAAGTTAAATAACTAAAGATTTATTATAAAAATAACTTTTTAAAAAATATTAAAT
>MDJU01000797.1:0-13549 GCA_001721665.1 Trichoderma pleuroti | reverse complement strand
GTTTTGGGGCAACAGAGCCCGACAGGATTCTGCAAAAGGATGCACCGCTAGGAGAGGCTCGCTAGCCGGTATCTAGCATTCTAGGGCTTTTTTTGCCTGCCTCGCTGCTTGTTGCATACCTACGTCAACTTCTAGCCTGGAGCTGGACTCGATCCCTGTGCCTGTGCCTGTGCCTGTGCCCGTGCCTGTGCGCCGACAGCCTTCCTGGACCTTGCACATCGCGACATCGACCCCCTTGGACTGTGCCCGGAGCGACATGCTTCACCACGACGCCTTGTCGCGTGCCTAGTTCCAGTCTCTACGCGTCTCGCCGTCGAGCTCGTCCGCCATTCATTCACCTCGTAGCGTCCAGCAGCATCGGCTAAGCACTATAAGCCCTGCGGCCATAGTAACTCGGGTTGACTTTCGATGCGGGCATCAGCGCAAACCTTGTGCCACGCCCGCGCCTGATATCAGATTATACTACCTTACTACCTTGCCGTCGCAATAGGCGTCTACATCTATTGACATTCTTAACATTTTTTCTTTTCCACCGGCACTGCCATCACCATCGCCGTCCGCCAGGAGTCTGGTGAACGCTGCTTTGCGCCATGGACTACGCCAATCCACGGGCCTTTCAAAAGGCTCCCTCTCAATCTCAATATACTCGCGCGTCTTCCCGGGCTTCGAATAGATCGGCCACACACGCTCGCATGGCGTCTCAAGGCGTCAGGAGCCCGGTTCCCCGATCCGCACCCTCACCTCAACTCCCTACCGACCATCCGCCACATCGACTATCATCACAGCCCTTGCCCACCTGTCGTGTCACCGCGAGCCACGCCCATCCCCAGGCACCAGACGCCTCAGCTGTCGCGCGAGGGCAGCGTCGAATCTCCCCGCAGCCGCGCAGTCTCGACATTTCTGCAGGAGAAGCTGCAGCGGGAACGCAGGGCCGAGAGCGACAAGTTGAGCCAGAGCTCAATGTCGCGAGTCAACGAGGACCTTGGCGCGTCGGTTGACCTCGGCCGTGTCAGCTCTCCAAGGAGGAGATCAGTGGCGGCATCATCCGATGGATCGCGCCCCAAGTCCAGCACCGGCGGTGGCATCGAACTCGCCAAGAAACCTGGGCTGGGCGTCAAGGACATGGAACACGTACGTCATTTCTGCGAGCAGCATCCCTGTTTCTCTCTCTTTCGCCTGCTCCCTTTTGCTAACTTTTGGATAGGTCATCTCGAGCCTCCACAAGCAAAACTTCGACCTCAAGCTGGAACTCTACCACCGCCGAGAGAAGCAGTCGCTGCTAGAAACGAGCATCGAGTCTCTCGAACGAGACAAGCGCCAAACCGAGGAGATGAACGAAACCCTGCTCGACGAGCTTGAAAAACGCGACAAGGCTGTTGAGGAGGCCGTTGCCATGATTGTCCTGCTCGAGGCAAAGGTCGATCAGCTCGTCAAGGAGCGCAACATGGTTCTGCAGGTAGAGCAGGAGGGATTCTTCTGTCGCCAAGACATGGACCAAAAGTATCTCCGACCATCCCTCGAGCTTCCAATTGACGAAGCCGGCCGAAGTGGCGACAACTTCAAGGCGATTAACCGCGTACCCAGCTTCTTGTCCGAGAAGAGCGAAAACACCGAAAACCTGCGCAACGTCTATCTCGGAGTGAGAGGAAGCACGCTCAGCCTGGCACGCGTAACCGAAGGGGCGGATGCGGATAACGGCCCGTCCAACGTCCCGGGTAGCCCAACCTTGAGCGTTCTCAGCGAGAGTTCCTTTGCCAGTGTGTACGGCAAAAAGAGCCAGGACAGCATCTTCCCTCGGCCCGTGGACCAGCCCCTTGGCCTGGACGGCATCGATACCGAATCGCAGACCTTGTCTACTGGCCGCCGAGACACCTCTAGGAAAATATCCCCTTCCGGTTTCCCGCCCCGAGCAGCCACCGCTAATCACTTTCTCGGTGGACGCCGCTCCTCATCTGGCACCCGCCATTCCATCTCGGGCGCTTCCGTGGACCGGGTTTCCCCCTTGCAGCAAATCGAGAAACTGGGTAGGTCCCAGAGCGTGCTACAAGAGGGTTTCCGTCCCGCGCCCAGCCAGGCCGGAGACCGACGTCGCTCACAGCCTCCTACGCTGAGGGAAGTAATGACGGATGGCCCTGGCACCATGCGCCTTCACGATCCAAACTTCCCTCCCACCCCACGAACACAATTTCAACCTCTACACTGCACCGAATGCGCAATTCCAACGACTCCCTTGCCAGGCAAGACAGCCGGAATGATAGATCCTCGGTGACGTACAGCGATCAAGATAACCAGTCACTGCGAGTCTCGTTCCGGGGAAAGCCTAGCCTTTTGCGTGGTCAAGACAAGGCCACGGAAGGCGAAAAAGCAAAGGCTCGTGGTACTCATGCTCCTATGCAGCGCCATCAGCGAGCCGCCAGCGATACCGCGTCGTTCCAGAAGAGGGAGAACCGATGGGACAGCACCGACTCTGATGAGCACTCCGAGGTCCACTCTCTTCGGTCAAGCCTCGATATTTGGATGCGAGAGAGCACCAAACCAGATCTCTTTGGCATTCCCAGCACCACCAAAAAGTCGCAAGGGATTGACAACGATGCCGACTATATCAACGAGCTCTTCTCCTTGCGCCAGTCCCTTGCCACCAATACCGCACCGCCCCCACCGGATAGGCGGTCGAGCCTTCACGCTCGAACATCCTCCACAACCTCATCCGTCCGAAACTCGCCCAGGACACTCACTCTTACCAGCACACCAGAGCAGCCGGAGCTTACAGACAACTCGAGACGGCAGAGTGACGGTGCAAAAACGAGAGAGGACATGCACACACCTGCCCAGTCCCCGACCATTCCGCAGCACCCGCAAAGCGAGAAGAGGGGCCAATATCCCCCCATTAGCGGCCCGCGTACTGCTCTCAACAGGCTGTTCCGTCGCTCCTTGGTTCCCTCCTCGCCGTCCAGCACGCCGGCGAGCGCCACGGATGCCACCTTTGCCGAGGCCTACAAGACCAACCAGGGCGTCAGTCTGCAGCCTTGGCTCAACAGAGAAGCCGATTTCGACGACCGGGCCGGATCAACGCCGCCGCCCATCATGCTCAAGCCCCGGCAGATGCGAAGAAGCACTGTGGGAGCCGAAGCAGCCCCGACATTTTTACCCTCGTCGACTAGTGCTCCGGTGCGCCTATCCGACCTGGTTGTCAATGGCCGAAATTCACCAAACATGAAGAAGCAGGTGGCCGAGTCAGCTACGCTGGCGCCATCGGTCATTGGAACCAGGAGGAAATGGCTACCTGGGTTTTCCAGGGCTAGTAGTAGCCTGAGGAACAGAGCCAACTAGAGACTGCGCTCTGCGTCATGAATCAGGGGCCGCATGTGGACAACAGCATAACTGCAATCACACTTCTTTTCCTTTGTCAGTGTGTCAACATACGCTATACCAGCATTTTAATAGACCAGAGCCTTTACAAGTGACTCTGGTCTTGCACCTCGACGGTTTTTTTCTTTCTTGTTTTTTTCCCCTGCGTTTTACGAGCTCAGCGAGCGTAATGGCAGAGGCCATGATGAACTTTCTTCTTTCTTGCCTTGTTGCTTTCTTACCTTCTTTGTCCACATTGCATTGCGCGAGGCGTCTAAAGTTGCGTGTACATATGTGTATTCTATTACGGTCACAAAACGAGGAACAAAGGGGGCCTCGCAGGCACCAGTCATGATTTACTTTAACGGATGAATGAGACTCAATCTAAGACTTTTTTTTTTATTTTTCGTGCCATACGTGAGACATGTTGTGGTGGTGGTATGTAAAGTGAATTGATTCAGTGGCTCTATGTACAGTGGTATGTGTCCAAGGTAAATTTCCTTTGGTTTTTTGCAACTCTTCCTTCCATTCTAGGATTCCTGTTCGACGCCGTCTATGAAGTTTTGTGTTTGATGTAACGAGGGTGATGGCAAGCTCTGCTTGCGGTAAACGAAAGTAATGACAAGCTCTGCTTGTAGGAAAGAATGTATGGCAAGCTCCACTTGCACTAAAAGAAGGTAATGATAAGCTCTGCTTGAGGTAAAGAAATCAAGAACAGGCTGTACTTGGAGTAAACGAGAGTATTAGAAAGCCGGCTTTTGAAGTGAAAGAGAGTAGTGACAGCCCGTTTGTAAAGTAACTGAGGGTAATAGCACAGAGTGTGTAAAGTAAAAGAGAGTAATAGCAAGCTCTGCCTGCTTAAAGTAAAAGAGAGTATTAAGTAAGTCGTTTTGAAGCGAAAGAGAGTATTGACTCGTTGTGTTTGAAGCGAAAGAATGTATCAACAAGCATAGTCGAAAAAAAAGCTGCTCTCCTCTCTGGATTTAGACAAAATCCCAAGAGCCCTGAACACGACCAGCGTCGAGGCTGCCAGTGAGGTCGGAGAATGCGCGAGGCGACAAGTCGACGTCGCCGAAAGCGCAGCCGGCGCAGCGGTCGACGACTTGGACGCTGACGGTGGCGCCGTTGAAGGTTACGCTGATGGAGCGGCCGCAGACGCTCTGGGAGTCGAAGAGGGCGGCGGAGACGGCGGCGACGTATTCCTCGTCGTTGTTGACGGAGCCGCAGGCGCCGAGGCCGGTGTTGTAGAAGGTGATGTCGCCAAAGTTTTGGCGGGGGGCGAGGTCTGTTGAGGAGGAGGAGGTTGGGAGGGGGAGGAGAGGCAGGAGGATGGCGGTAAAGGAGACCATTTTGGAGGTTGGGTTGTGAGAACGAGAGTGAGAGTTGGAAGTTGGCTTGATGGTGAGATGAATTATGAGATTGAAAGAGGATATGAGTGAGATTTTATATTTCTACGAGGATGAATATGATTGTATTGCTGGTGTTGAGACTCTAAAGCTGCTCGTTTCATGATGCTTCACCCGGATTATGCTTCCCGAGGCGTCATGTTCTCAATCTGATGCCATGAAACTCCCTCAGAACAATTTGTCACAGCACTATATGGAAGACAATCCTGTAGAGGACAATTTTCTCGTGGCATCTTTCGGTGCAACAAGTATGTGCTTCAGGTGAAAATCGATGTTTGGACCTTTGTCTGTAGAGAGACTGTGAGTGAGAGTGAGATGTTTACCCGTGCACTGACACTCTACGTTTATGAAGCACATTGGAAACAAGGTGGACGCCGTGCTTTTGTTTTATATAAGCGGGCGATGGTCACGAAATAACCTCAACAGTAAGTGGTCATCATGAGGGACCTGAAACATGGGCTGATCTGGGTTTTATGTGTTACTTGTGTCTGTGCGGCACAAGGCAAGCCGTGGTGAGATGAAGTCCTGTGGCGATACATTGCCAAACCTGATGGTAGCAATGACTCTATACTATTCATCATGGAGGAGACACACTTGAACTGTGTAATACGTGACTTGTCTCATTTCTGGTGAGGTACCTATCTGGGCAAAGGCCGACCTCAAGCTGTGGTTGATGTCGGGATGCTGCATTTGGTGAGCTGGGGCAAGTCAGATAGTTGTGCATCTGCGGTACAATTGTGACGTTTATACGGAGTAAAGTACCTATAATAGATGACGTGTTGTATAACTTCTAGTTCTGTTTTTTTTGTTACT
This sequence comes from Trichoderma pleuroti, assembly GCA_001721665.1. Taxonomy (NCBI): domain Eukaryota; kingdom Fungi; phylum Ascomycota; class Sordariomycetes; order Hypocreales; family Hypocreaceae; genus Trichoderma; species Trichoderma pleuroti. Next base: position 7,982 of record MDJU01000797.1, on the reverse strand, counting down.
ATAGGTAGATAGCAGTCAAGTCCAGATTCAGCGCATTCTGAACATCAATAAAGATTCCAGGTTAGGTCATCTGAAATGGGTGTAGAGCACAGTGCGCCTTTGTGATTGAAAAGTCTCGTGCTATAGCAACTAGAAGTGGGCTGATCTAAACCCGTGCCTAAAGCCGCAAATACAGCCTGGTAGCCAACTGTCCTATTCTGACTTGAACAAAACACATGCACAAACCAATCTCATAACTAGATGCGAATTTGGCTTGCTCATTCACAAACACAAGGATAATAAACTCCCGGTGCACAGATATTGTTCAAGCGTCCATAGGCGCAGACATACGTACAGTCAATTCGTCAATTTAAACCAGCAAAAACCGCTCAGCATCACTTTCCATCGTCACCCACAACACTCATATACCCTACATCCGAGGCATGAATCCTCGAGTAAGTTAGAACTGTTCCAAAACAAACATGCGCATGTTCTTACAGTCTACAGAAATTCATGGCGCCAATCGCGGCATTCACCATGGCAAGCATATTATTCGTGTACGCCCAACCCCCCTTAAGCCAGTTCGGAAAACCTTGAATTCGACTAACCGGGATAGATATACGAGATCGTCCATAAGGGCAGCCAGAAGAGAATCAGGTCGGGGATAGCGCGCACAGTATCCAACAGCATGTAGACTTCAAATGCACACATAATCCAAGTAATGGCTCTATTTAACAACAAAGCTAGTTCCATTCCGTGAACCATATTCATGTATACTTGTAAGCATTTCCATGGGGAGTATCTGAGCAATCGTGTCCCCTGATAAATCTGTGGTATACATAATAGGTATGTATATGTTTTAGGAAAGATGAGTCTTGTTTCCGAAGACAAAGAGCAATAACTTCAAAGTGTTATAGCTATGGAAGAAAAGCCCGAACAGGAAACATGACCTCGGGAGTCATTTGCGGCTCATCTTGCTGCCTTAGGCACATACAAGTTTAGATTAGGCGCGAGACGCGACCTTGGCTGAGAGACATTGGCAGTGGACTGAGTCGGAGTTTGGCGGCAAGGGCTTGCTCTGAGGGGCAAGAGGTTTGGAGATGGGAAATATATAGGCATAATTAAGAGCAACAGCAAATTCACTAATCATTAATACATCTATGAAAACGTATACCTTCATATTTTGGCCGTGTTGCGAGCTTTGTTTTGTTGAGCTGACATGACAACTACTCTGTCCCACTCTAGCCAATCAAGTGTCAGAGTTTGCGAGCAAGCCAATGAACAAGGATTGTCACTCCATCAACTAAATTGGGGAAATCTGCCATAAGCAGAGGACCAGCATCTGCCTGTTATGTTACTCTGGACAACCTGGAAATGTTTATACTAAGAATGCAGACGCTGAACCTGGACTTGACTTGTATACTATTGGTCTTTATTAGCTGAATTGTCAAAAAAATCGGCCATCAAACAAGTTGCATTGAACTGAATAAACTCTACGACTGGCGCTGGGTTATAACGAGATACATATTGTCGCAGACACGTTTGGCGATTCATGAAACAATTGTTGAAAGGCACAACTATTCTTACCGCCATGTATGCATACAGAGCCATATTCGAGTATAATATTACTTGTGCCTTGGCTGTGGCTTCTCCTGAGTCCCAACTACCTATGGTCATTTGCGTCCAAGCCCGGATAGACAATTAGCCTCCTGATCTACCAGCTGTTGCAAATAGACGATTAGTTTGCCAAATAGGTCTTTTCCGAGGTGAATACTAGTCACAGAATAAGCTTACACCGTCGCATCATGTATTCATGTATTTAGCCCGACGCCCTCCAACCGAGGTATTACAGCTACCCTCTCGCCATTATCGCCGTTTATCGCCGCTTCTGCCGCTTTCGCCGTTCAATATTGACATGGCGCTGTAACAAGTAGTAGAGTCAATGAGGAAGGAGGGTAATGTGTGGTTATATATATTACTGTTGTCAATGCTGACGCATCTTGAACAAAGGATCTGCAAGGCACAAGAACGTTACGTTACATGACCTATAGTGAAGAGGAAACCATTGAATCAAAGCTCTCGGGACAATAGGAGTCCATCGGTATGGGGAAATGTTTTCGTGCTCGATGCCCATGTAGCTATGTTTGTCATGTACTCGTGTGCCGCAAGTAATGAATATTTTGCATATTGAGATGTCAAGGCAACCCCTGATCTTGTTCATTAATCTGACGCCAATTGGTAAAGGTTACTAATAATTAGATGTAATCTGTATTGGAAAATGATGACACATTTATATGTAATGATGATTACACTATATTCCTATTACTTGGGCCATATATTTTGAACTAGGGATCTACACAGAAACAGTGAATGCGATTGGGAGGCTGAACAGCACTATACACATCAAAACACTTTCTGACTCGGCCCTATAACAACAAACTAAAACATGAAGCTCACTCCATTTGCTATTCTCCATCGGTATTAATGCGTTGGTGCTTATTACATCTAGTCAATCGGCCGATTCTTATGCTTTTTCCTCTCCGATCCTTGTTACAAAGTCTATATTTATTAATAGATACCCATTTCCTTGTGATCTAATTGGTGCAATTTTCCTATGCATTGATGCTTACTCGTCGTGATCTGCAAATTCAGGACTACTATTCAGTTGCCTATTGCGATCAAGTTTGTCATACGCATCAAATCTGTCTCGGTCATGTAGTCTGTGCTGCTGGGGCCAAAGAAGATGATGATATGGATACCTGTACTCATTCTGTTTGCCCTCGGTATTTGATCCTTACTTGCATGCCGAGACTCCGTGAGAATAGAATCAGTTCCCAATACTCTGTGACAACAGAATTGGTATATATATCCCCTTCCACTCTCTTGTCAGATTGGAGAAGCTCAAATCATCCTACAATTCAATCATAACCGTCTTCAAAAATACCTTCATCATGCAATTGACAAGCTCTGTTATCGCCGCTCTTGGCTTTGCGGTCTCTGTGGCTGCCAACTCTCTTTTCTGTCAGCCTACACAGACTGTCGCTGCTCCCCAATCGATTCTCGGCCTTGATGCCTCAGTGAAGCTCAACTGGGCCACTACTCTCTGCAACCAGCTTAAATTCCCTGCCGATGGAGCGGAAACTGCCCTGACTGCCCTTGCAGATGGCATTGAAGCTCCGGAAGATGGACATCTCTATGGCCTGGAGCTAGTAAGTTTCGATAACAAGAGTCGTAGATCTACTTCAAGCGTTACTAATACATGCCACCAGACTATCCATGACATTCAGTCCGCAAAGAACTGCATTGTGAGCCTCCTCAACAAGTTATCTGACTGCGAAGGTACGGATACATGTGCTAATACGTAATCATTATAGGTTAATGCACAGGCTATTTTCAACAGCAACAGCTGCCCAAGCGGTGGTCTCTTGACTCTTAGCGGTCCTCTTACGCAATCTGCATTTATTGCTAAGCTCAACTAAACTCTGGATGGTTGAATGTGTTGAGAATCATGTGTGAATCCACGTGATCCTCATCCTGCTGCAAGCCGCGACTGCCTCGTTGACCGTTTGTTATGGAAGACGATGTCTTCTGTTTATTTCTTTCTTTTTCCTTTCCTTCTAGATAGCTTCCTCTATACTGATAGAAATAGAGTCCTATTTCTTGATAGAATGAAACTACTGTGATCATCTCCTGGAGGCACATTGCTGTGGGATAATGGGCATATGGAAGCTAGAGCATGGAGAATATGATTGGTGTTGCTTATTCAATTCATCCAAGTTATATTAGCATCTCCAATAAAAATTTCTTTATCAATTGCACTTTTCTTGTGACGCAAGGCTGAGTAGCTGGTTGGTGTAATACATGTAAAACAATAAAGAAATAAAAAATTAAAATTCTAGTTTTCTAGATTCCCTTTTTTATTTAGATGCCCAAGTTAATACTACTTTAATATAAGTCGCCCCTAAATATAACCTAGGTAATACCCAAGTTAAATAAATAGTGTATTTTCAAGTAAAGTTATATTCTCTCATCTACCCTTATATTTTACTAATACTACTACTTGTCTGGCGACGCTGGTGCGAATGCCATAGCCAGATGCAAATAAATGACCTCTTCCACCTCTCAAGTATATGCTGCCATCACTTACCAGTGTGTTGTTGGAGAGCCACTCCCTTCAATAGGGGCTTGGAAGAGTGATTGGTCTACGGAGTACCTCAAACTTGCATCTCTATCCTCATCCGTCACGAAACTACGAGCGAAGCCACCTCCATATTGCAGCATTTTAAAACCCCCCAAAAGCATCTCGCCTTTGCGATGTCAATCCATCCCATGGCGAGCAACCTAGCAGAACATACAGTGCGTGGATGATCCTTGTTCTCAGAAAGCTGGGACGACAAGGACGGACTCCGATCTCACTTGAGTGGGCCACCTTGCGATTGGAGGGATCTGTCTTCCCCTGACTGTACCGTAATACTCCGTATTAGTTGCCTGCAACTAGTATCACGCAAATGGAATGATTTTCAACGCTAGGGGTGGAGCCGAGCGAGGGACCGAGATGCAAGATCCGCTTTGTTGTACGGAGTACGGACTGCACGTCTTACACGCCATTTACTATTTGTCAATGGTAGTCAAGCTGTTCACCCAAACATGAGGGACTATAATATTTGTGGTTTTCATCTCTAATTTATTGCAGTCTCATCTAGACTATGCCTATTATATCCCCCCTCCCCATCTCAGCATATACTCCCCCCCCCCAGCAGTCATCGTTTAGCTTATCCATGGCTGGTTGCCATGGATGACTCGGTGCTCCTCAAGCCGTCTAAGCTGTCATGGTGATGGACATTCCACCACAAGTAATACCAGACCAGAGGAACCAATCGCCGTGCTGGCTCTGCTGCTGGTTGGCAAAGTTGACTGCGCAACCGCATTGTCCGAAATCGCCAGAGATGCAAAGGTGGCCACCTCCGTTACCAGTGGCGCAACCGCCTCCCTGCTGGCAGAGGTTGCTGATGGCAGTGGCGGGGGTACCGTCAGTACCCCAACGGCCGGCGTCGTTGTTATGAGAGCAGCTGCAAGCTTGAGCAGCTCGGTCCGTGAACCGCAGTGGGCGTAGCGTTGGCGCCGACGAGAGTCATGGCGAGGGCAATGGCGGTGGTGAACTTTATTGTGAATGGAGGTTTATTTATTTATTTATTTATTTTATTATTAACGACCATAAGTATCTAGTTAACTAGATATATAAATCCTTATCTAGGTAATAGGTCGGTAAAAGCTAGTTTCCGTCTTAATTACCTCCACGTAGTTTTATTTCTTTAAGACCGGCCTAACTAGATAGTAAGCTTATTAATTAATAGCCGGAGGTATTAACCCCTGTTTACTATATTTTAGTATAATAAAAGAAAAATATAAAATTTTTATATTAATAAGCTAATATAAGGAAAAAAACCCTTTTTTATAAGGGGAAAAACCTAGTATATTATTATAGGCTAGCCTATAACTACTGTAGGACCCCTTTAGCAGGACTTAAAGGGGTCTTTAGCGTTATATCTTCATAAGCTAGGGGGTTTGCTTATTAGTTAGTTATGTCTTAGGGAAAAGTTAGCTAAAAAGGGTGCCTTAGCCGGATTTAAACTAACTGCCTTATGTGATAAATGCGTATAGAGCCTGCCAGACGCTTAGCCACTGCGTCACGAGGGCTGTGAATGGAGGTTTGTCTTAAAGAGTTGATTTTGGAGTAGGGTGTAATAGTTGTTGGAAAGGTAAGACTGTTGCTTTGGAATGTGATGCTTTTCTTCTTGCTGAACACGGGAGAATCAGGGCCTTTTATACACGAGAAGAACAGCACTTTTGGCCATTGGATGGAGAAGATGACTCTCTCATCACTATATTATCTCGTCAGCACCGAGATGCATCTTGTGAACCCCAGTCGTGTTCTGAACCCTGAATAGAGTTAACCACATTTGAATCGTTGTCACCCGTACCACAAGTTGAGTTTACCCCTAATAAGCAGCAATTGCTACACCTTTACACCAAAGTCTAGTCTACAATACTCCTTACACTGGGACAGGATGTCTTCATACTCGGTCTCAAATGCGGCGGACAGCGGCCTCCCAGTCGTTAAATTCTACTGGGAAATGAAGGATTCGACGATGACGAAGGGCAATTGGGGCTACAGATGAAACGGAGCCTTGGTGTTGTGATGTTGACTACGTGATGTGCTACAGCTCCGCACCATGATGAGGCGGATCCATGGAAACTACGGTGTAGGCGCACTAATTTCCATACAGGCACCGACCGCAACTCACTATTCAAGGGGTTACAGTATATTCGACTATATACTACTATTTACTAAGCCTTGATGCAAATCGCCTCATAGTACTCCATACTCCGTATTGTGAAACAACTCATGGACCAGCTAGCTGACTTGTAGTTATAAAAGCGGGGAGGCCTGTAACTACCTTCCCTCAGCTGACTAGTAAGATAAGCATAACATAGGAAATCTAGGTACCGCCCCCGACAGACCGTGGCCAATCACATTATTTATCAGCCGAGGACGAGAAGGATGCAAGTCGCTGCCCGCCAACTTGTGAGGACGCATATCGGATATAGGGAAACTTGACTGCTGTTAGTTGGCCGGATTTACCGCAAAGTCCGCTGGGGTGGTTTATATCCCGTAACATGAATTCATTGATGCTACCCAAGGTTGTCAATGACGCCCTATCTGTATAGTATAGTCGAATACGGAGTAGTCTTATTTGGCTAAGGTAGTTTGGCTCTAATGCAACTCGCCGAATAGTCAATCAGTCAGCTTGGCCTGACTTTATAAAGCGCCTGCTATATTTATTCTAAACAGGATCAGCAGCATAAACCATAGAATCAAAATCGAATGTACAGAGTACGGAGTAAATAAGGCCATTTAATCCCGGCTATTATTATAGTTATATGCTGCGCTAGCCAGGGCCGTGGAGATATCTGCAAATAGGATAGTTGCTAGGAGTTACTATGCTACTTGTATATATGTAAATGCAGAGAGTAGTGCCTGATATCTATTGTAAACTGTTACTATATATAATAACCTGACCTCCCCCCTTTTGACATAACCCATCCGTCCATAGGACAAGTTGTCTTTTCAGTGTAGCAGGGCAAACCTGTCCAAGCTATTGGCAATGGGTAATTTATTTTCCATATCTACTACATGTACTTATAATTAATTAAGGGATCATCTACTCTATATCAAGTATCCCTCTTCTGCTAATGGTATCCAAAAAAATAGGTCTTATGGCTTGGTGTGGCAGAATGCCGATTCCGGCTGCTGCATATTAATTTGTTTAGTTAGAAAATAACTGTAGACTAGATATTTTTGAAGTTGAATCTGAAGCTGTAAATTATATAAACCTGTATTATTTTTCTTGATATTAATGTTATTCAGAAGCCTCGTATGTAATCAACATCAAGACGAAGTCCTTTGCCAAAGCTTCGGCTTCCTTCTGGGCCAATTCCCAGGCTTAGTCCATTACATTTTCAGATTCCGGTTCAATCTCATCAATCCACTCATTTTACAGTTTCTTTTGATCCTGATCTTCCTAATCTTCTTCATCCATATTGTCTAGGTTTTTTATGGAGTAACGACCGCTAATATAACCTATGTGGCTCTGTGCCGGGCTCATACGTATCCATTTCCGCCCTTGTGACGCAGTGGCTAAGCGTCTGGCAGGCTCTATATGCGTTTATTACATAAGGCAGTTAGTTTAAATCCGGCTGGGGTACCTTTTCTAATTAACTTTTCCCTAAGATATAACTAATTAATAAGTAAGCCCCCTAGCTTATAAAAATATAATACTAAAAACCCCTTTAAGTCTTACTAAAAAAGGTTTTTATAATAATTATAAGCTAATTAATTAATTTATAATAATATATTAGGTTTTTTTTTTTTATAAAAAAAAGGTTTTTTTTTTTTATATTAACTTATTAATATAAAAAATTTTTATATTTTTTTTTTTTAT
>MDJU01000796.1:0-13585 GCA_001721665.1 Trichoderma pleuroti | reverse complement strand
ATATTTAATTATATATTTTAGATTATAATATAAAAGCTAGCTTTTTTAGCTATTTATAATATATTATTTAAAAAAGCTGGCTTTCTTAGCTTTTCTGCTAAATATATATAATATTCCTAATTAGTCCGTCGGCCCTTTTGTTAATCCGGTCCGGCCTACCCTGTAGGCCCATTGTCGCGACCATAAGATCCGGGTCGTAACACAGCTGCTAAGCTAGCTACTATTATAATACTTACTAAGCCTAGTGTAAAGTAAACTACAGCAGCTATAATAACAGCTAGAGGTGTTAGAAGAGTTACAGTAGTTGTTAAAAAAGGAGGAGTTAGAAGGGGAACTAAAAAAGCAGCTGGAAAGAGAGCTAGAATAGGAGCCGGAAGAGCAGCTAGAAAGGGAGCCGGAAGAGGGGCCCGGGCAGCTAAAAAAGTAGCTGCCTACCTATAGTAAATGCCATTTAGAAGGCCATAAAAGAGGTGCTAAAAAGTGTATATTACGAGATAGAAGCAGTAGCCTAATAGCTATAGCTAGCTAGAAGGAAAATTACAGTGGTTATTATAGCGGGCTTTGCTAACTAAGGGTCCCGTGCGGTTGTGCAGTCCCGTGCGCCTATTGGGCGCCTAAGATATTCATAAGCTGACTCAGCCACCATGCAATAGCATTATCCAATAAACGAGAACGAAGAGACAATCGTTTACGGGAACCAATCAACGATAGCCCTCACAGTATCAGCACTAGCAGCTCGTCCTGGCCGGAACTGATCCTGTGTGCTTATGCTCATTATGACTGTAGCCTTCCCACTATCGAGAATTATCTCCAATTGAGTAGCGTGAACAGTGATAGCTCCATAGTAGGGGTCACTGCCAAGCAAAAGTAGTCGTAGCTAAAGAGCAGCCCAGACGATATTCCTTCCATGATAAATATGCCGTCCGCGCGAAATGAAGAGTCCCTTACCTTCGCTCTTGGAGCTATTCAGTAGCTACGTTTAGAGAACGAGCCTTTTGCTTTTACTTTTGTCCATCTTTTCTTCCCTGCATTGCTCACCCATTCATCTCGCCTTTCAACATGCCGAGGAAGATCTTGTTCTTTACGAATTCCGATTATGGCCAGGCTAATGTGGTCCTGGCTGTAGCGTACGAGTTGGTTATTCTGGCCAAAGATGTTGAGATCCATATTGCGTCCTTCGAGGGCCTCGAGCATGCAGCCCTTGGGGCTAACCAGCTTGCTGTGGATAATTCCTCTGACCGGCTATCATCACGCCTGATTTTCCACAGACTGCATGGTAGATCCCAATTTGAAGCATGCATAGCGCCGGATGTCGACTTGTTCAAAGCATACGACCGACCTCCCACGTTGTACAATGCGGCACGCACGATTCTCTGCATCGAGGGTATCATGCAACCTTGGAGCTCAGAGGAGTTTGCCGATTTGTATCAACAAAGCCTAGATATTCTAAATCATGTGCAGCCTGATTTGACTGTTGTCGAGCCACTTTTTACGCCTGGCCTGACTTTGTGTCACCATCTGGGCATTAAATGGATCGTACTGGCACCCAACACGATCAAAGATTTTGCGGTTCCTCTGCAACCACGACTTGCAGCTCTGTGGAAGTACCCCATGTAAGTTGAATACAAAACGTATTCCATGTACCAATTTCTAATCAACAAATACAGAGTCTGTTCAGGGATGCCATTTCCACTCCCCATCCATCTTATCCCTGCAAATATTGCTCTCAATCTCGTTGCCGTATACATGCTGCTTACTGCCCAAAGAGTAAAAAATGCCCAGGCATTGTTGAAAAATCGGGTTGGAGAGAGCATTCAACTGATGACTGCAAACGAGTTGGGCGTGTTGAAGCCTGCTCCCGCAGGGCTACGGATCCTCGTCGCAAACAGCCCCGATCTGGACTATCCCTTTGACATATTGCCTTCTCATGTTATCCCTTGCGGCCCAATTATTCGTCCCTCTCTCGATCTCGGCAAAGTCGATCAATCCTTGGAAATTTGGCTTGCTAGAGGGCCCACGGTCTATGTCAATCTTGGCACGCATCTAGAGATGACTAAATTAGAAGCGGTCGAAATGGCAGCTGCCTTTCGTCAATTTTTAGATATGGTAGACACGAAGGACCAAAAATTACAACTTCTGTGGAAACTCAAGATCAAGGGCGTGGCAAGTGAGGACAAGGTTGCTCCAAGCAGCCTAGAGCAATACGAAGAGGACGCTTACAATGCCATTCGTAGGCACTTGGGCAAAGAGATGGATACTGACCAGATAAGACTCACGAATTGGGTTACGGCTGAGCCAAAATCTGTGCTCGAGTCCGGCCATATCATCTGTTCAGTGAACCATGGTGGTGCAAGCTCCTTTAACGAAGCATTGTGGTGAGTATCTCGAATCTACCAAACAGCATTCTCAAAGAAAGATCCTAATCGCTTTCCTCCCGAATTGTAGCGCTGGTGTCCCGCAACTCGTTTTGCCAGGGTGGGCAGATTGCTATGACTTTGCCAACAGGGTAGAGCTTATTGGAATCGGACGATGGGGGAACAAGAAGGCAAAACCGAGATGGCAAAAAGATGAGCTATGTGAAACCCTTGCACAAGTTATCCTTGGAACGGAGGCGGAAAAAATCAACCTTCAAGCTAAAAGGTTCGCTCAGAAATATGCCGAAGGGGATGGGAGGCGCTTCGCGGCCGGGGTTCTCTTGGATGCTTTGGTGACAAATTCATAACAGTTATACCGATTTTAGCTGTAGATAATACGTATATCCTTTTGATACCTGTCACTGGGATATTCATGTGAGTAAATAATGCGGTTATAAGCAATTTTCTTATCAAGCACTTTGTTGTCTTTGTTAAATGGCTGTATTAAAAATTACTCTATGATCTAATTAGCACAGGAAGGTACCCATACTCGCTAACTGTTCGCGACGTTGGTGTGAATAATGTTCGTATAAAGTTAACTACAAGCTTTGAGACTCTTTAGAATTGTGTAATCAGAGACGCTTGTTCTCTCCATTGAGATACCACTCGAAAATAGTGCTGAATACCTTCTTTGCTTCACTTTCAACGACATCCCCGTGACAAGGTATAATGCGGTCGAAATCCCAGCTGTATATTCGTTGCAATGAAGCGGCAAAAGCGACGCGGTCTTTCGCTCCTAATATATACCATGCCAGGCGCTTCTGCCATGTCGCCGGACATGTCGTGGAGAAGATTGGTGAAACCAACTTTGTCAAAACTCCAGACGTTGCCGACAGGCCCGACATGGAGAATTGCTCGATAGCGGGTACATTAAATAAAAGGTCCGCTTCGATGACAGTGCGAGTGAGCTTGTGGAACAAGACAATTTCATGAGAGTCTATTGAATCAATGTATTGTACATCGAACTCATTGTCAAATTCTTCCGAGATGTGCTCCTGGCTTTGCGACGCAGTGTAAATGATGTCGAATATCTCCCGACCTAGGCCCAGCTTTTTGGCGCATTTTTCAGGTAAGCCCTCAGGGACAATGAGACAGGCGTCGGGAAATTCCGCTTTCCATGAGCCGATTTGCATGTAATGCTCCAAGTTGGGAGCGACAATGTATTTGACTGTGCCGTTCGTTGCAATCAGTGCATTACGCACGACGTTCGTCAATCGCACTGGCGATATGACTGCAAGTGAGCCGGATTGAAGTTGCACTGTAACATTGTGAGAGGAAGAAGAGTCTCATAGACAAAGACAGCTTACCGATCGTAGTTCGCCCACCCGTTTTGAGTAGTCCCAACTGTACGAATGGGATGCTAACGATAGTGACGTTTGGGCTTACTTGGCGAATTACTGTTGAGTCGGAGTCTTGTGCTCCCAACGCTAGCTCGTTTTTTGGAGACATCCTTCACACGCTGGCGTTTACAAACAAATAGAGGAACAGGAAGATAAGACAGAGTTTCATTGCAATTCTGATACCAAACCACGACTACAATGCCAATATTTATAACGATTAGAAGCCAACTAGATAGATTCAGATTGTTCGTCGGTATACGTCATGAGGAAAGCCATCTGTTCTACTCAGAGGACAGCCGTGTTGATTTGGTGCGCGGAGCGGGGCCGATCCTTGCCATCAGCAATCGGTGCTAAGCCTTGATACTGGGATTAACTCAATCTTTATACTACACAATACGGCGTATAGATTCGATCCCTCCCAGTCGAGACATCTGGTAATGAGGCCGCCGAAGCTATGTGATGTATTCCTCATTCTAGTTAGTCATACTCTGTATCCATTCTGTATTTAACCATACTTTTACCTACTCCGCACAATTCACAAATGTCTTGGCTTGACTGGGATCGGAAACGGCCCGCCGGTGGAGGGCAGATTCCACCAAGTGCTTGCAAGTATGAAGCTGAATGTAGTTGAGATGACGCTGTCTGTAAGAAAGGGGCATCAGGAAAACAAGTATAAAGATCTCTAACACGCCTCAGATTTCTAAACTCCAGCTAGTCGACCGAATCAGCAGCCTTTGGTGATTTAGACCGGTCCAATAGCAACAATGGCAAAGCTTTCTCTACCATATCTTTTGGCTACACTTGTCGCCTATGCCGCCGCTGATGATGAAGTTCTTCGACACCCAAGACAATCATGCGCCCATCTTAAAGCGCCATGCATCCCTGGCGCCGAAATCATATCGATTAACGGGGCAGAATTATGGAATTATACCGTCGCCGCCGTCCCAGGGCTTCTTCCAAGTCCAGTTTCCGGTCTTGATATATGTGCCGTCGACGTGGTTCTCACTCATCCAGGCGCACATGACAAAGTCCTCGTCAAAGTCTGGATGCCCCTAGAGGGTTGGAATGGGAGATTTCAAGCCAACGGGGGAGTCGGCTATGCAGCCGGCGAACTCAATCTCACCCTAGGCCCTACCATCAAGCAGGGATACTCCTCTGCATCTACCGATGCTGGTGTGGGCTTCAACCCCTCGTCGCCCGAGGACTGGGCCTTACGACCAGACGGCTCGGTGAACCGAGAGGCACTCATCAATTTCTCCTACCGCTCAGTCCATGATATGGCGTTAGTCGGCAAGGAGATTACGGAACAGTTTTATGGCCAGAAGCCCAAATACTCATATTGGAACGGATGTTCAACAGGGGGACGGCAGGCAATGGTTGCGGCGCAGAGATACCCAGATCTTTTTGATGGGATTCTAGCAGGTGCTCCTGCAATCTACTGGACAACATATCTTATTGCGGGGCAATGGCCACAGGTGGTTATGAACATGGAAAAGTCGTTTCCCTCGCCTTGTGAGTTAAAGGCATTTACCGACGCCACTGTTGCTGAATGCGACGGATTGGACGGCGTCATCGACGGCGTCATCAGTAATCCAGACGTTTGCCACTTTAATCCATACGCACTAGTTGGACGAAAGATTCCTTGTGATGGAGTGAATGTGACCATCACAGAAGCAACCGCCAGCGTTGTTCAAAAGGTACTCCAAGGCCCCTTTGGACCGAACGGAGAGTCCAGGTGGTATGGCCTGAATCCTGGCGCTGCATTGGACAGCCTTACGAACACCAATGTAACCCATGGCAAACGAGTTAGCCTTCCCTTTTTCGTCAACGATGCTTGGATCAGATACTGGATCGCGAAAGACCCCCATTATGATCTGAGCAAAATCGACTACTCCACGCTAGACCGGCTCTTTGCCAAGTCAGACAAGGAATATGACGCCATCATCGGGACTGACAACGCTGACCTTTCGGGATTTCAGAAGTCGGGCGGGAAATTGCTAATGTGGCACGGCCTTTCCGACCAGCTCATTTTCCCCAAAGGAACGGTCGAGTACCGGAACAGAGTCGACCGACTGATGGGCGGCTCTGAAAAGGTGAATGACTTCTTTCGGCTTTTCCTTGCTCCCGGTGTGGACCATTGCGCAGGCACTCCGTCTCTCGGGGCGGTGCCCACGGATCCGCTTGCGGCGCTGGTAAACTGGGTGGAAAACAAGAGGGCGCCTCTCAGTTTGGCCGCGGAGATTGCGGTATCTCAAGGCGGCGCTCGCATCATCTGTCCTTATCCCCAGGTTGCCCGGTACATTGGAGGAGACACAAAGTCCGCCACCAGTTTCAAGTGTATTTGAGTTGGCTCGCGAGCATTACGCGTGTAGAACTTCGTTTCGCCTTCTCCTCGACTTCTAAAGTATACGCTGTCCGTTTAGTGTTATTACAATTTAGTAGTATTTGAGTTTCCTTAGTTCAATAATTCGCAGTGTCAGATTTTAGCTTCAATCGTCCATTCTTAACAGATTGTCACCAGGGCTCATATTCAGGATCCGCGGGGCTGAGTCGACAAGTCATAGTCAGCTTGGCAAATCCTTCATTGTCGCGACGCTAGCGGACTCTCCTTCAAATTGGCATCGTGGCACGTAGCTGCTGGAACTATTTGTTTGACAATAGACCTTGACTGACAACACGAGACGACTATCTCTTTTATTCTCCTCTCAGGAACTAACATGACAACTTCGATTGTTAAAGAGGGGTGTGCACTGCAGGCGTGTGGCAATTGCAGAGTGCGGAAGAAGAAATGCGACAAGGCCTTTCCGAGTTGCACAACTTGTCGGAAGTGAGTGAATTCATCTCCACCTTACATCCGAAACGTTCTAATGATAAAAGAAATTCATAAACTGTAATTATGAAGAAAACCGGTCACAGCACGAGATACGCACGCTTCGCTCACAACTAGAGTCTCTATCCAACGGATTGAGCGTCACCGGCGGGCCTTCACTCATTCCCTTGCCCTTGGACTCCACCACGCAGCATTACCCAATTCCATCTCAGTGGTATATGCCATTCTTGGTCAATCACTGTAAGCTATTCTTAGAGAAAGTGCTACGCTCGAATATATGAGTAAACTCACCGCCCCGCTGATTATGACCTCTGTTTCCCGAGGTCTCTTAGAACCAACTTCAATCACGCCCATGAATACTCAAGGAATCAATGGATGCAAGCCTCATTCCAAGATCCGTGCATGTTTCACGTAATTCTTTTTGCTGCATCATCCCATCTGGAGATAATTCGAGGCGAAAACGGCAATCCCGTAACTCATTATCATCGGCGACAGGCGATAAAGCTCCTCTTGGAAAATATTTCAGCCTCTCGAACTGTATCTGATAGTTCAATAGCCACGGCGATGTATTTGTGGCACTATGAGGCAAGTAGATTGTGCAGATGAGACGCTGGGTCGAGGCTAACGACGCAGTGAAGAGCATGAATAGTCACCTAGATGAAGCAAGGATCCATAAAAAAGGCCTACTGCAAATGGTAAATGCAAATGGAGGCCTAAGAAAGCTTGGTTTTGGTGGTTTCTTATCACATATGATTACACTGTAAGTCGACCCGTTTGTTCCACAACTCCACGGTCAGCACTTGACTGTTCGTTCAGGATTGGTATTGGCGACGCCATTCTCAGTGCTTCGAAACCAGTCTTTGGTGCTGTAGACGGATATCAATTTCCCGAGGCACCAACTACGCTTCTCTCAGCTATCTTGCAATGTCCGGAGAAAGTCTTATATTCTAGTGGGCTCACTGACTCATTATTATCAATGCTTCATGAGGTTCATGATAATTTGCTTAATTTTAATTCACAAACCATATCAGCAGGCTACTGGAAGATACCTTTATATACAAGAGACAAGTACCCGGATGGAAATGTTGAGGAAGATGGCCCTTTCCATGCCGCATGTTGGTACGCCGCAAGTATCCACCTTAATTGTCTCAAGCATGGTATACCTTTCTCATCCGACGAGAACCAGATGTTTTTGGAAAGGTTACGATCCTGTATCATGGTCTTTCCCAAAGATAATGACAGGGAGCTGGAGAGAGAGATTTACATATGGCTATGTTTTACCGGTGCCGCTGTTGCCAAGAGAGACAAAACGTGGTTTCTTGCAAAGGTCGGTCCCACCGTTATGTCTCTCAGCCAAAGGCAGCTGGGCGATTTTAAGAAAGGAGCTATACAATTTGCTCATATTGTTCAAAGACTGGAAAGCAACAGGCATCGTGAGGTAGAAGTATAAATTCGGATATGTATATGTATAATATTAAATGGTAATTTAGAATTAGAATAGTATGAAACATTGCTGCTACAATAGGTCTCATATTTCAACACTCTCGTGTTATGAACTATGCCCTTAATATATCCTTCTAGAAGTCACATATGAGATGTTAGGAGAAATGTCCAGAAGATCCATGGAGTTAATAGGCTAAAATGATCAGTAATGCCAGTATTTTCTAATTTCCCTTAGGCCGTGAACAAGAGCAGGCGGATTATCCAAGCCGCAGAAATGTCCACCAAAGTCCCACGCTATATGAGTGTTAGATGGCGTAATACAAAGTTGAAAGGCCAAGAGTAACTGACATTTATAGTAGACTAGATTCGTCAGAGGACGTATAATTTGTTCTGGGATGAAGAATGTATCATATTTAAAATTGGAAAATAGAAATGGAGCATCCGTCTTTGCTTTTGACAGAGGAATAGCAAATGATGACGGATTCTGGTTATAAATGTAGGCCGCAGAAGTGAAGGACTGTGTGAGGTAATATAGCGAGACGACCCGAAGGATTTCGTGATCATTCAAAACAGACAGCCCGGTGCCACGTCGCGGATCGGACCCTATATCGTATTGTACATTAACATGACACAAACGAACACTCAAGCAAACAAAAACAGAAACAAAACTGAAGGCGCAAAACCTTACAAGAGATGTATTTCTCAGAAATCCACGCAAGTTGGCCAACGGGATTATCGTACAAGGCCAGGCCGATTGTGTTTGGCTACAACCAGGGATTAGGCATGCAGCTCTGCGAATTTGTAAAGCAATATGCGAACTTACTTTGGTTCTCTGTTGAACTGCATATGCACTACCACCAACAGAATTGTCAACCCAAAGTTGCTCGCTGAACACATCCTCTTTAGAAAGCGTTATATTCTCCACCTCCAGCTGCTGGGGCTGTAGGGGAAGCTCTGGGGAAAGCGCCATATGAGTGGCGCGAACGGATTTTGGGTAGGAATTATACAATGACCAGCCAATGAAGGCCCCCCAGTCAGAGCCATGGACCGCATAGGTACCATAACTTAGCACTTCCTGCATGAGCGTGTTGAATACATGTGCGGAGTCGTCAATGGTCCAATTCTTTGGAGTAGGCGAAGAAAACCCGAATCCAGGAAGAGAGGGAATAACAACATCAAACGACACCTCATCGGAGTTGGCCGTGAAAGAATAATTCTTGAAAGTCAAATTATTTATGACGGGTAGCATTTCCAAAAACGATCCTGGCCAACCGTGAAGTAGGATGAGTGGAATGGAGTTCCGTGCTTGGGATACTTCATGGATAAAATGAATTGTTTGGCCTTCGATAATTGTAGTAAAATGTTTCAGCCTTCAACCAACAAATTAGCAGCCTGTTAATTATCATAGGATTGATATATGGCATTTCATACTGATTCAGTTCAAGTTGTTCTTTTTCCCAGTCGAAATCATGCAGCCATTGGGTACGGAGACTCTCAAGCTTGGATAAAGATATGCCGGTGTTTGTTGAATCGTTCCTACTGTTGACAGCAACTTCTAAATCGCTCGGAGGTAACTGAGTCCTATTTATCATATCGACCATGTGCGGTACACGACGAGAGAGGTCAATCTTGAAAGGGGATATCCTAGGCTTGGCTGCTTCAGCCAGGAGCTTCGTGCTTAGAAGCACCAGAGCAGATAAAATATAAAACAACGACGTCATTATTCCCCAGAATCGTCGAGAGGCTTAGATGTAGAAGAAGGAATTGGAACTTAGTGATGAAGTCTGATAAAGTCTGATTTCCTACATCTTTATGTACATAATAGCTTTCGGCTCTTTCGTCCTCTTCCTATTTCCTAGCAATAGAGTCATGGCACACAGAGCTCGGTCAACCGTATACAAGTTGCTTTTCACCTTGTGTACTGTGTACAAGGTGCAGCGACATGCGTAAATCTGAAGGCCGCGCGGCTGTGATCTCTGCAGAGATTGATTAGATAAAAAAAAAGAGGCTCATATCTGATGCTTCGATCAGATGTGTTTCCCGGTGCCGCGCGCTTGCTATACTCAAAGGTGCAGGGATGATCTCCTTTACTACACCCATGCATAAAGAAGAAGACGAGGCGCTGCTTATTGGTTTCTAATATCTTGGGCGAAGAATTGTGGGTGCTTTGAGTCTGTGGGTGTGTTAATCAACCGCGCGCGATGATATGTCAGCTCATAGCTCTCCTTAACGCACCGATCCATGATTCTAAAGGTCGTATAATACCTTGCACTCGCTTGTTTCTCCTGACATCGTATCAATGGAGCGCAGATTTATTTCCTAGCTGAAAACTTAGAGGCCTTAGATATTGCTGATTACTTTACGAAGAGATGTTTATCAGTAGTCAAACATATAATCACTGGAATTGTAATTATAAAGTATAAAAAATGTAATTGGAACCTAAAAATAACAACTTCCAATTGCATCATAAATAACTTTCTCAATGGGATATCGAGTTTGGCTATTATAAACCGGGTCATCTTGCGGAATTTCTTGACTCCAGGCTAGGACAACTATGCCCTTCTCTATGTCGCAGTGCCAATTAACGTTAGTGAATCCAGCCCAAGCCAAGGTGAACTTTCCTCGGCCAGTTTCAAATCCTTCAGGGAAAAGCAATGCTCCAAGACCCCACTGTTTGGGTGTTCCTGGAAATAGAACCCCGCCGTCATTGGAGGCTTGTGAAGGTTGGTTGAGGCCGTTTTCAACCTCAGCCTCAGAAAGTTGCGGAGTAAACATCTGAGCCACGATTTCAGAACTCAGAATTCTTTTACCTGTCTTGGCTATATAATCCATCTATTAGTTATATACTCCTTTTTTGGCTGTATATATAGTCTTTGTTCCAAGAGAAAATAAATAGTGGCACTTACGATGAACTCCTTGGTTAATAAGAGGCAGGAGAGCTTGTCCAAGGGCGTTGATAGTACCAAAGCCTCCAGCTCCTGCGCTTTCAAATTGAATATGTGCATCGTCGTAGATCGGCGCTCTTGGAATAAGCATATCTGGGCTAACTCTGACATGCTGGCCCACGAGTCTAGCTCTTTGTTCACTATCCAGAGTAAAGGTGAAGTCCTTTGCCTCTACCCCTGCAGGGTCTAGCAAGTAGGTTTGAATGAACTGGCCCAAGCTTACATCAGTTAGGGCCTCGACAAGCAGACCACTATAATCAGCTTCAGCGCCATAGCGCCAAATCTGGTTCGGGTTGGCCGCGTGCGAACCCTCGTAAACACGTTTATTAGTTGGGAAGAAAGCCTCTGGATTGGTAATAATCGTTTCCGGATTTATAGAAACAAGGATATCTACTACAGGATACGCATTTCCAGCTGTAAAACTGAGGAGATTGCGAACAGTGATATCGCCAACTCGAGGTTTCGTGGCCGAGCTTGGATCATTAGGATTAAATCGACTAAATATAGAGTTGTTAAAGAAACCTCGCCTCCATAAGTCAACAGATAGCACGGAGCCGTTACATACACTTCTTCTTGAGCTAGGCCGGGTAAACGATCTAAAACGCTATCATCAATCCCAATTAAACCCATGTCAATGCATTTGAGTAGCGCCATCGCTCCAAGGATCTTGGTATGAGAGGCCGGCCAAAACATCTATACATGGTTAGTCAAGTGCTCGAAGGAGTGTAAGTGGCAATATTCTTTGACAAGTGCACCAGGTTTGGGATCAAGGTCAATCGCTCACATCGTCGAATTGGAGAGGTTCCTGAGACCCAAGTTGTCTAGTCCCAGCTGTGCTTTGATACAAAACATCGCCAGCCCTAGTCAATGCAAGAAAGTTCTGCAGGGGAGCGGCGACAGGGATTGTAGAGGCAACAATGACATCCGCTTTAACTATATCTCCATAAAGATTTCGCATTAATGTCAATCTTGTTTCAAGATGGCGAGAGTAATGGGCAATTGCTAACTTGTGATTTGCTGCTTTATCGCAGCAAGGTTTGTTGCAGCTCCGAGCCCATTGGGCGAAAGGGGAGCGCGTGTACTATCCATGAGGAAATTTGGTTGTTAGTCGAAGCATAAGGTGCAGGGTTCAATTTTCATATAAACTGAGCTATATATGTATGTATTACGGGTGGGTAATCAGCTTCTGCATCTTGAAGCCTCGGTATGTTACCAAATGGCGCTGGTTAAACCACTAGAATGTATAAACTGCCATAGTTGGCGAGGAGCATTTTCTATAACAGGGAATATAATTCATAGCCCCATTTATGTTTATACTCTTCCTAGATCTCTAATGCCATCAGCATAGCAAGCTAAAGGAGAGAGAGAATGCTTCGATTGAAGACCTTGTGGAGCCGTTTGCAGCACTACACTCACCCTAGATTTGAAGCTGAATTTGAAGCGGCTCTCGGCTATGTGGAGAAATCGCAAAGGGGAAATTCATAATAACCTAATTCAGTAACTCCTACTCGTATTCTCCACACTGGTGGGTAGTTGCATGAGATGCTCAGCCTACATGTGACCTTGTACGCAAGCTAACTTTGTCTTTAACTGCACCTGGGTAGCACTACTGTAACCTTAGAAGTAGTGAAATCGAAGCGGATGAGCGAGAAAGGGCAGTAGTTTTGTTTTACCTTTTGTTATTGATAGCAGAGTACGGCTAATGGTGGCATTCCTAGGCATCATAGCTTATTTTGTACCTGCATTTCGACATCTGAGCTCATATTCACCTTTCAGCTCCTGGTCATCACTCGTTTTAATAGCCTAGCACTTTTAATATAGCCTTAAAAAAGGAGCAAGCCAGGGAAACAGTTGATGCACCATTGGAAACGTTCACAATACGCAGAGTAATAAGTGAAACAAATTTATTAAAACTCAAAACAAAATTGTAAAAGAAAGACATGAACGGAAAGATGATCTAACTACTCCAAGCTATTATGGGGTATTAATAACGCAACTCCATAGTCTGATATTCACTTAGTGGCGATAGAAAGCGTGTCCAGTTTATAACCCAGCATCGTATTGCCAGCATTAGATATCGTAATGGCTGGCGAATCCATTCGCTTCTCCTTTGGCTGAGCCTCATCTCGTGCCAAACTGAAAGCTTGCGTAACAACTTTTGTCTCCTTAGTGAGACCTGGGGGCACGAGTGCAGTCGAGTTGACCTGCCGGCAGCCAGGTGTTGCCGCCATCTTGGCTGGCGTAGAACTTGTCGGTAAATTGATCAGCACTGGTGGGTCGCAGGAAATCATCCATTGTTCGAGCTTGGATACTCGGTCTGCCGGGATTGGTCAGGGGCCAAGTAATGAATCGAAAGTGACCCCCCTCCCAACCAACAGATGTACCAGGTCCGCTGTTGCCTCCACTGTCACTGTAAGTGTAGTTGAAGGTTTCCTTCTCAGCATCGTAAGTAATGACAGAGTGCGCCGTGAGCCATGGATTCGGTTGGATGGAGTCCAGAGTCACATTATCATTGGTGATCTTTATGGAGTACGTGAGGTTCGCGCCGGTGCCGCTGCCACCTCCACCACTCTCATTCGCTTCACCCTGCTGATAGCAGTTCCAATCGCCAAC
>MDJU01000795.1:0-13587 GCA_001721665.1 Trichoderma pleuroti | reverse complement strand
ATTTAATTTATAATTTTATTTTTAATAAAGGATTTTTTTTATTTAAGTTAATAGCTTTTTTTATATTATTAAAAATAAAAATAATAAATCTTTTTAAAGTTATTTATATTATAATTAAAGCTACTATTATACTTAGTTTTACCTTAGTAAAGCTAAGTAAAAGTATTTTATTTATATTAATAACTTTTTTAAAGTATTTTTTTTAAGGGTAAAGAGAAGGATTATAAACTTCCCTATCTTTAGGCCTAAGGGGGTTATTTTCTTTTAAGATTAAAAGACTATTATAAGTCTAAGGGTAATAAAGTTTATTTTATTTTAGTTATCTAAAGGGTTTATAAATATTACTATCTCTTTAAAGTTTTTAAATAAAACTATAAAAGTAAAAAATAAGGTTATTTTATTTAATAGCTAATTAAATAAAATAAGGGTTTTTAGTAGTTAAATACCCAAAAGGTGGGGTACTTATAAATGTAGGAGGGAAGCTTAATAAGCGTGGTGTATCCCTTGGCGGCAAAACTGTCAGCCAGGAGCTGGCTATTCGGATATATACCCATTGCCTCCGGCGCAAATAAAATTCCAATGCCTTTGTTGGGATTCTTATCCGGTGCAGTCGAAAGATAAGTATCGAATCCCCCTTCGAGTTTGATAAGCTTTCCCGTTGGGGTACCTCTAGAAATGCAGGTTAGCGAAGGCTTGTATTAGTTTGAATGCATAATTGAAGGGGAATTTCGGAGGTAATGAATCCAAAGAATACATACTCGTGAAGAGTACCAACTGTACAGCAGCTATTTGGATGGTTTAATGCCATAATAATAGATGATTTTCCAAGTTGATATGCGGGGGACTGAAGGACAAATTACGCGGTGGCATTGGAGAGCGAAAAAGAGGATGGGAAGAATATATATACCTGTTAGAGCTCCTCTGTTACGTAACAAAACGTTTATGTAAGTTTTCTTCTCTGAATTACAAAGAAAATCCCACAAAAAGTCTACTTGACAGCAGAGGATCCGATAGAAACAGCTGCATGGGTTGTTTGAATGGAGAAGAGCTTATGATAACCGCACCTCCCCTTGGTGTAGTACCCTTCACCGTTGGAGGCCAAATCAGATTGGCTGACTGCTTCAAAACCAAGACAGGGTGGTTGGCAAGGGCTCAAATGAAGTTTACAAGATCCTAGGTCGTCCTGAGCATACACCCGCTGCCTGATGGCGCAAAAGCCCGAGGAGAGAATGATGGAAATACCCCGCTTCTTAGTTATAAAGGCTCAAACGTAGCTACACATATTACCTCTTTTCATTCCTGTCGAGTAGTCTAGTGAGTCTGCATTCATTTTACTTCCTTCAATGTTTATTGACAGGATCCACAGCATCGCCGTCGTCCTTATCAGACATAGTAGTGATTCGGCCTTGTTGGGTTGTACACGAACACGCTGCCCGAAGTCCGCACCGAACCGCCGCATTTTAGCGCGACCTCGTCAAGTCGAAATGCGATATTATGCATATGGTGGAAAGTAGTTTCATATGGGCTTCCATTTACCCGTATTTAAATGCAATTTCAACATTTATCCCTAATGTCGGTATTTTTGGAGGTATCATAGGATAGATTCCAAAAACAAGTACTAAAAGGGTAAATGGTCCAAGATTTAGATATATTATGCTGAAGCTGCTTATTCGTAGCTACTAAGCTAGTTACAATTCTAAGCGCGATTAATTTAGAGAAGCTGCTGACTATGAGGCACCGATATTTATTCTGCTCAACAAGAGTAAACTAGCTTTTTTAGCGCTGAACGTAATCAGATCTAGTTATACCAGCACCATGAGTGAAAGGATATTTGCGTACCATAACGATACCCTGGGCCTTGATTGAAAGACAAGATGCACTTAGCTGTTTTGCACCAAAAGCATTATCTCTTTGCTTTTCAAGAAGTGTACATGTATGCACCTTGAAAACAAAGATTAACATTTGGATAAACATTGATGAAAAGACTGACTTACCAGCTGCTAACCATCGATGGTTAAGAAGACGCAAGGTATTCTTTGGTATTGTTATTCTCTCGCTGACGGATTTATGTGATGTTGACCGTTGCAGTTTTGAATAAATGCAAGTTGCTTTATAAAGAAAATGTAACAAGAAAGGAGATACTCGTTCGCATTTTTGCCCACCCATTTCTGTTAGAAAATTTGATATCCACTCTATTGCGGCGTTGAGAGAAGATTCAGCTTCTACCGACATGGGCTGCACAATGGGATTTTGTCCGTCTAGCAATACGCCAGGATAGTCCAGTAGAAGTATTCCGCTGGAAGAGATTAGAAATGGCGAGAATGAAACTGTGGAAACCGTATTTCTTACCTGAAACACACCGCCATCTGACTGCAAAATGCCCATTGTCTCATTGTGCCCTCCATAAATGAGAGGTTGACAAGAGCCATGAGAGTGCGCCGTAATTGAGTTGTTTCAGTATCAGGCTCCCTTGCGACAGTATATAGCGCTTGACTTAGTAAATGAGCAGTTTGCGCAAACCGAGCGAAACGACCTATATAGGAGCCCGACGATGAGCCGAGTGTCAAGGAGTTTTCCGATCGTGATAACTGGAAGATTCATGATTAGTACTCTATTTGCATTTTCTATATTTAAAAAACATACTCCAGTGTCCCACTCTTGGTCATCGCCAGGAAGATAACTGTCTGGTGTTGGATCTGGAGTGATTAGATGCCTACCAGGGTTGCAAAGATTGAGGTATCTTGTCCTTTGTTTTAGCAAAAGTAGCCATACTGTGTCTTTTTCAAAGGTTCCTTACCGGTCTAATATTATAATGGACCACCATACTCGGCGTTGTTCTTCCACTTCATTCCATGGGAGCTTGTCTAATATTTGTGAAGTGATGCTTTTTTCGATCTCGAGTGCCGCCGCATACCTAGCGCATTGTCCTACGGACAAAAAAGCAGCCGGATATATGGCATGTCCTAGTTCGTAAATCGCAACAAGTACACCGGCTTGTAAAACTGTAACCGACAGTATTCCTGACGACTCCATCTCGAAATGAAACTGTTTTGCTGTTCGATATAGCACTGTTTTTGCCGTGGTGGTAAGAGAAGAGCTTAGCTTCATACATATGACAAGCAGACAGAGCTCAGACTTTCTATGGGTTAGATAGTTAGGCAAATTTGAAGAGAATTGTTTTTTCGACAAAATTGGCATCCACGTGTGAATGGATTCAAAATAGGTATTGGCGATGTTCTGAATGTCGACTATGGTACCAACATATTCAGCAACCATTTTTGGGATCGCTATATCCACTTTGGGGGTTTCTAATTGTAGATGATAGAAACAGTCCGGGTCCAGAAAGCGTGATGCAAGAATATCGGAGATATTGGGATCCGATATGCCATAGCGCCCTGGCCTCAATCTCTCGGTTGGTGTATGAAAAAGGGGCATATTGGTTCCAATAGGCATCGATATATCCCCTTCAGGATTTGCCATCTGGCGCGTTCGCTCTTTACGGCGATAAGGGTAATCACACAGGATCTGCCTCCTGAATGACGCCAACATTGTTAGCCTTGCTTCTTCGGCGAGAATATTCAGTTCAATTGACATACTGCGTGCAAAGTGTACATCTAGGGTAAGTTTTGTCGCATCGCCTCTTCGAATTCCGGCAAGCAATGCAAGCATATGGCGAATGGGTGATATTCACGTCACTCATCGGGTTCATGCTGACTGATTGTAGCGGTAAATGATAGATGTGAGTGTGTAAATTACGAGACCTCTGCGGTAGTTCGGCGCGGGCTCGTCGGTAGAAATGGCCGACATGTGGATAAATACTGTCAGCAGGAATTGGCTTTCTCTCTGGGGCAGCATGACTAAAGCTTGCCTAGGCACTTGGGGAGGAATTAGAATAGATCAATGAGCGTAACTCCCGTGACAAAGGTGCCAACATTGTCCTTGGCGCAGAAGCTACCCGGGAGCTGCGGATCTAGAGGTCATGAGCAGTACCTAAGGCATCATGGGAACAAGTAGTAGGAAAATGTATCGACGAGTTCAGATAATTCGTGTTATGTCCGCAATATAAGTCCGCACCGAAAGCCGCCCACTAGGCGTGGCCAAACTCCAGCCTTAATGGAGATTATGTACCTACTAAATATGCAACAGCGGTTAGCGGCTCCACTAAGTAGCTGTTGCGTGGAGTTTGCAAGTTGTCACTATACGAGCCGCCTGTTCTGCACCTGTATGATATATGATAATAGCCGTCGTAGGAGTTTGGACTAGATTGCGAAGCTGTTTGGAGAGGAAGAGATAAGGCGGGCAAACTTGGTTCGACGACAGGTAGATAATCCCAATATACTAAGCTAACCTAAGGCATCAGAAGCATGATAGACTTGAGATAGACATGGATTCGTATACAGCCATGACAAGCTAAGCTATTACTTAGAGATAAAATTAAGTCAATCATTTGTATCATAGGTAGGCCCCATAACAATAGTAAATTTCTTATTTTGGGCAATAGCGAGCATGCTTATAAATCGAGTCTATCAGTTAATGTAGATATATGCATAACTATGCATGTAAAAAGGCTGCACAGATATTCATGTGCTTAGATCCACTTCTTAATGGGATGTTATAATTCCTACGGTGAACTCATGAAGGATTGTGGAACGAACTGAAAGAAGAGTGGTAATAGCTCTCATCATTTCATTATTGCTAAGCATTGAAGTGCTCGCCTTCACAAAGCATGTTTAGCCAGCAAGAGTAATAACAAAGACTTTCAGTTGCCAGTTAGCCCAAAAACATTGGATCGACTTGGAAGGAGCATTCAGTTGGACCATACTTGCAGTGGTTCAAACGGGAACATTCCTGTGTCCTTTTGGACAAGCCTGAATTACAAACATCATCGCTAAAAACGTCTTAATATATGTCACGTTATAAAGAAGATTAAAAAGGATTTATTTGAGTAAGAGAACACAATTCAGCAGCTTAAATCGAATATAAAATACCAGAAGTTCCCAAGATTAGACTCTTGAATGGAATAGAACCTGTGGACCCTATTATACTGTCTTGATAAAGGATAAACGTCTCAAATTATGCTATTATTTCCTGTCTCAATCCATAAAGTAAAGAATATGTAGAGACAACATAGAACCCATTAAGAATTAACAGACTTGCATTTATCATTATCTCCTGCATGTTTAATATCTTTATACTGATAAGTATTTATGGGCCCCTTCTTTCATGAAGTTAATGGGACAGGCGACATACTACCAATTAATATCGCCGTGGATGATTTCAATCTTTGAAACGATGCTTCATCTACAACTGGGCCAATATTCAAGTGATATTGTTCCCTAAAACAAATCATGAGAGAGAAATCATTGGAGAGAAAATAGCTTAGTGGTAGGAAGTTCCCACTGGATCCCAGTGGCAGGCTGTGCCACATTTAGGACATGATTTGACGCTGATGGCTTATGTGTAGCTAGGGAATTGACAGAATTAATGGAGATTCAACATATAAACAGGCGTACTTCTCCTTTGCAAGATAACACTGACAGTTCTATATCTTATCTATTGTGCAGCAAGCCTTCAATATCACATGGATGATGAGACGCTTATCAATTATTAAACACTCTCATATTAAGTTTCCCTTGTAGTTCAAACCTGAACAAGTTTGTAGGACTAATTTTCAGTTTTAATATCCGTCTGACCAGCAGGAAAGAAATTTGTAGTATAATCAGAAAGCACCACAGGAGGAATGAATGAAGTGACGTACAATTCTTATAGGTCGATCCCCCCATATATCTGCCTATTTCATCGACCTCTGCAAAGTATGTGTTTATGAAACTCACACAGAAATACCACTCTCCTATCTGGATTACACGACAATCATGTATGCAATTGTTCACAATTAACGTCCAACATGCCGCGTTTATCAATTGTTTTATTTACAGAGACCAAGCAGTCAACTTTCTTATATACATTCCTTATAACCGCAGTGAAGTATCCTCTACTTGACCAGCTGCCTCACTTTATTCCAAAGTTCGCTTGTGAAGCCTATATATCCTTCGGTGATATCGGTCAAAATAGATACCACATACCCAAGGCAATGCTGAACCCCGAGTGGCGAAGAATCATGGTATAAACTCCTGCTCTCTTCTCGCAGCCTCAGCTTAAATCCTGGTAAGCAGATTATCACCGAATGTCCAGTTTTTCGATCCATCCCAGTTGATTGACCACGTCATCAAACCCTTAAGAGCGCCGTTATAGTGATCCCAAGCCTGACCTACCAAGCTTGGGGTCATATAACCACCACCAGCCCCAGATTGCGCAGGTAATCCGGGAACTTGCATATTGTAGGGAACCTTGATTGTCGTGCCTTGGATAACGATGCCCTTATTCAAGCAGTCGGTTTGTGCGATGAATCCTTGAACAGTGCCAGCCGCGTATGAGTCGCCGGAGCAGCCGTACATGTCACCGTTGTAGTATTGCATATTTAGCCACCACAACCGGCCATTGTCGACGTATTTCTTGATAATTGGGAGATAAGAACCCCAGATGGATCCGTATACAATACTGCCACCTGTCACATACGCCGTCTCTGGTGCCATTGTCAAACCGAAGTTAGAAGGCATCTGTGCAAGGACCCCATCAATGATGCGGATCAAGTTCGCCTGTGACGTGGACAGGGTGCCGATACTGCCGCTTCCAACCAATCCCGTCTCAATATCGATGTCAATACCGTCAAAATTGTACTGCTTCAAGATCGGGACGATAGTCGCGATGAACTTATCAGCGACAGTACTAGAGCTGAGGTCGATGCCAGCAGTAGCACCGCCAATAGACATGAGGATAGTAGCACCAGCTGCTTTGGCCTGGCACATTTCGGCTGGTGTCGCAACCTTAACAGTAGCATCCATGCCGTCTTCCCACAATGTCGTACCATCTGAGAGAATGACTGGGAAAGCGGCATTAATCACGTTGTAGCCATTTTGTAAAATCTGAGGGTTTTCGATAGGCGTCCATCCAAATGGTGGGTGAACACCATTACTTGATCCATCCCAATTTTCCCAGTATCCTTGAAGAACCTTGCCCGCGGGCTTTCCCTTAGTTGCACATGTCGCGTTTTGTGCGGAAGCAGTGCCGAATAATGTCGATGCGATGACAGGCAAAAGCAGAAAGCTTGCGTCCAGGAGCCGTGTCATCGTCAAAATACTTGATTGGGTTGACGATAAGTGATCAAATATAGTTACTAAGCCGAACTGTAAGAATAAAGTGATCCTTGGGTTTAGTTGTACAATGGGTGAAGGGGTCTTTATGGTGCTTTTATAGAAAGCAAGCCCCTTATATCCTTTTCCCTCCAAAGTTTTGCCATCCTTGAAGGCATACAAATTTAGAAGGTAGTATTACTCCCACTAACTTTAGCCTTCATTTGAGTTACAGCAGATTCTTGTGGACTAAAGGATCTTCAAACCATCAGATACCACAATATGAACTACATTATCCCAAGACCCACAAAATCTGAACGATACTTAGCATAAGACATCAACTAATGGTTTGGCCCTACGTTGGTGAAGTACCTTATCAGCGAGATGTAGCCGTGTAGTCATGCCCAAGATAGCATGGCATGCCGCGTGATGCTGGCTGCTACCTCTGTTCAATCTTCTCATAATTAGGGAAAACCGCATTCCCCGCATTTTAGCTTATGAGGTATTTGGCTATACCAGTAATTTGTGCAAATAAATAGGAAGGTGAGGCGGAATCACGCGCCCGCGATTAAACGTAACGTAGGATTTTCACAGCGTATCCAGACAGACCTTTGGCAGCGTAGTCAACGCAAGTGTGTTGAATGTCTGAAGAAGGAAGTTCGGATCATAGGCGGTGATAATGATCAGCGGGTACCCAGCCTACGTACGTATATAAGAAATTTAGATCACGTTGCAGCAAACGTACGAAACAGGTCCCTCAGGCATGGGTTACATTGCTTGGCAAGGCATGTAACATCAGTGCAGAATAACTAGTAGTATAAGTTCTACTAGCATTAGTGATATAGTGCGGAGCATCGGCCGGCCATTCGTGAACACTCGCGCAAGACCGTCAACATACATGCCGTTGTTGATTGCGGAGTGCAAGTACCATCCTTGCAATGTTTGTCTCAAAATTACGGGCCTTGTGACTCCTAGTTGCTGGGCCTGCGCTGTGTCCTTCCATATTTGGCGCTCCTGCCGGGACCCCCACCAATGGCCAAGATTCTGACTTTGGTCAAATGCTCCTATCTTAAATTCTCCGTCGAGACAGATAGGTTCTCTGTCTTTAGGTAGTCTGGTTCGATATGAGGCGACAGCTGCCCTGATAAAGCTTACGCGAACGCCTTAAGCCAATCTCATTTAGATCTTACTTTATGTCACCGATCTGTCTAACAACAGAGATACAAGATATACAAATGCTAAAAGTATAAGTTGCAAATGAAAATTTAACACCTTAGTCACGGTTCACACAAAAATCTCGTAAAATAAGTTCCAAAAAGGTTCAACAAACTATATCATGATGTATAAAGTAAAAGACAGTACTTCCCATAGTACAGGAGATACCAGTGATAGAACAACCCTTTGAGATGTAACTGTAAACCAAATCCGATATTCCATAACATTCACCATTGCGACATTTGTCGTTCATGGATTCCAATGCAGGCAAGTATATTACAATCATCTATATCGTCACTTATCATATGCGTTCACGTTCTTAATGGATAAGAATGATAATATTGACCCATAGGCCTCCGTATACCTCTTCATAGCACATGCCCATTCAGCAAGATTTCTAAACATGGAGTGAAAATCTCGACATGCGGTGTTGTGACCAGTCTACAGCAATTAAAAAGTGACAGGTGATGAAATGTGAACTGTTTGCATTCTCGGATAATCATAGGCATAGACATATGCATCATGTGGTACGGAATAAGCAGTGACTTTTTGGACCCATCTTGGCACGCGGCTGACTCCTGCAATCTACGAATGGCTCGCTTGCAATCCAGTTTCTCCCGTTAAGGTTAGAATTATTCCATTAGAATCTATTGTTTATCGATTGAGCGATAAGATTCTCACTGCTACTAAGATATAGATTCGCCTTGCCAGGTCGTTAACACATGTTTACTTTTGCGCAAGGGACATGAATGCTAGCTCTGGTTCTAGGCCAATGTAGTTGACTGACTAATAGTCATTTTGAAGCCAAGTAAAGATCTCAAAGTGCGCCGAAATCTTGTTCATACAACAGACTTTTTCCCGTTACATATTTAACGGCTCAAGAAGCAGGAATATCTCATTCCATGTTACGAGGCATACCGTGTGTCCCAGAGTCTCCACATCCAAACAAACCATGCAAAAAATAGCATCATTTATAACGTTGCTATACATTGTATCGGTTCATTCCTCTTGCCTCATATAGGTCTCACTTACTATCCTTGCGGTCTCCATATCCGCTGCCCTTCTTCCACGACTATTCCAGCCCCTGGAAGAATTTCTCTCAACATTTCGTTAGCCCCTTTACTTGCATCCCGTGCCTTTTCCCAATGCCGGGGATATCCCAAGCTAACCTCTTCATATCTCACCCCTTCTTTGACATCTGTCCGTCGAACATGCAAATGTCCTGAGACCACCACCAGTGCCCCTCCATAGTCTGCGCCAAAACGCCCGACCTCTGTCCAATCCTGAGTCCTTTTAGTTCCACACCACAGAGAAAACCGAGGGACTTTTGGAATGTGGATTAAATCTTCGCGTAGAGGCCAGTGGTTGACAATCACGAATTTCGAATTCGGATATCTCGAGGCGTAGTCGGAAAATTTGAGCTCCCATCTCTCGCACAGTTTCGTACACCATTCGTCCCGCGAGCCATATGGATCTGGATGCAGCACGGCCTCGTCTGTTGCCCAAATGTTCTCTTCCATCGCCCAATCCAACGCTTTCTCTCGCGAGACATCGGCTGGGCGAAACGAATAGTCGTATAACGTAAATACTAGCGCGATCACCACATCAACGCCATCCGGCCCCGGCCATAGCATCCAGTCATCCTCTGGTGTGAGGACACCGTGCTGCCGCGCCAGTTCCACCAAGGCATTGTATTTTGCCTCACCTTTCAGGTGATCGATAGGGTGCTTAGCCATTGAAGACGAGATACTATAGAGCTCATGGTTTCCTGGGACCCAGAATACGTGCGTGAAGCAGGCTTTGGCGCGGTCGAAGGCAGCCGTTAAGTGCGTAGCTGATTCGCCGATGTCACCTGCAAGAATGAGACCACTACCGGGTGGTTTCGGCTGCAGAAGATTCCATGTTGAGGCATTTAGGGGATACGCAAGATGCAAATCGGAGATGGCATAAAGCTTCGCCATGATTGCTTGATGCTGGAGTTGAAAGGGAGATAAGCAGAGTGGGGTTAGGCCGTCAGCCTTTATAACACGTTTGATCAAAGGCACCGCTTACCTAACATGAGACATGGCTGCAGAATTATGACATCAAAAAAAGGTACATGTACTATGTACTTGCTTAAGATACCTTTGCACGACCTGCAAGCATTTCGATGCCTAGTCCTCTTATCTAGGTGAAATTCACCTTGAAAATTGACATCAAAGCTCGTACACAGCTCTCTGCGTCGATCATCGGCCCACTGCCTTATTTAACAGTAGCTACGACCTTGTGCCATGGGCAGCGGCCGCTAGCGACACAAGTGCAATGACTAGTTGGGCCGCAATTGATAGAGAGCAGCAAATGGTCAAGAAAGCTGAGCAATTATTACTCAAGCTTGTTTTGTTCTGTTGGTTTATTTGTGCCGTTGGGGCGTTGTCCATATGGGTTGGTATCGCAGTTTGTTAGCCATTTAAGTGGCCGGTCAGTACCATCAACGAAATCCGAATAATCGATAAGGCGCATGAAAGTACAGGACCTTTCTTAGGTAACTTTTATTCTACCTCTCAGGTGGAGTGCATTGCCAAAAGCCTAGGTAACCTTAAAACGAAACTGTGGGTGGAGATTAGCTCAAGCGTGCGTAGGTACTCAAAGCTTAATAGGAGCCACGCTATCACTTCTTAAGTACGTTGTGATTGAAGGCAGGACTACCGCGCACGATAGCCAAGAGTTTCTTCACTTATTTTTTTTTCTTGTTGAAGATGTATCTTATCACGTTGATATAGCCTTGCATGTGTGCAGATTAGTAGGTAGCGCTCTAATAGTAGCTACATTGCCATGTTCACATAAATATTAACTAAACGTGAAGAGGCGTCGCCTTCCCACAGAAAAAGAAAAGGAAAACTACGCTATTTCTGTTGGGTCCAGGGTGTAATTTTGTTGGTAATCATAATTTCTACAAGATATTCAATGTTTATATCTGACCCATGAAGACGATTGAACAAGCTTTATTTCATTCAATCACGTTCACGGTCCCAGTGTTGACAATTGCGCTGAAAGCCTCAAGCAGCAGAAAGCTTGTGATAAGAGGGTATATAGCCTGTATTCGCTATTATAAGAATAGAACTATGTATCTTGTGTTAATATCACATGCTCTTGTATTTCACTATTGTTGTGCCGTCATAAGTGTATATACATTCATTGACTGTTCACAATGCGACTTCGAAATCATCGCTCGCATTGTGGACCCTCTAGAATGAATCAATGGTCGCTCTATTCAACATCATTCTTCTCTAGCACTACCTACCCTACCGCTACAGCTAATTAATTAGAGAGACATTTCGGAGAACAGACTTCAATCCCATCAAGGGAAATCTAGACCATCTGAACAGTAGTGACGGTAGCAATGTGATAGCAAAAATAGAAGGATCAGTTAATGACTATTTGAGCTTTGCGTTTCTGGCTAGCTTATCCTATGCACATTTATATAAGAGTCATGTTTGAACAAAATTTGAAGGCGTTAACGCTTGCATACTTTCTACATACATATTGACATCTTAAACGATTGCCAAGTAGTTTGGCTCGAACTTTTCTCCACAGACCCAAGTAAAACTTGGAAAATTAACGTCAATAGAGCCAGCTTCACCCTACAGAAAACTACAGGCTGGTCTACTCTTGATGATCAACAGATAATCTTGTCTATTGCAATGGCGCTAATTTTACCAAGTTTTGACACATGCTTCTCTGTGCACCTTCCATATTCTGCTTCACAAATGGCATAAGCCAACTGGAACATTCCAAAACCACATTGTGGGATAAAATCCAGTTTCCGTCACCTACACTATCTCCATCGTTTGTATCACACATAGAACCTTGTTTGTTCACCTTGTGTATGGTATATGTTGCCGTTACAACTACTCCTGCAGACGCAACCGCTCGAGATTTGAGACCATCTATTGTATTCTGGAAGGTAACAATAATAGTCGTGGGATACTTGCCCCAGTCCCCAATCCCCGGTATTATCATAATCTTTTCTATTGCTTTATATACCTTGACTGGATAGTCAAGATAGTCAAAGTATGTATCAAAATCGGAAGCTTCAGTTGAACTAATCTCGCTGTAGGAAGCTAGTTGCGGCTGAACCGTAAGAAGGTTTTCATGAAGATGAAGGACATCTATAACGTTATTGGCCGAGACATTGGATGGAATTGGATATTCGACATTATATATGTGCGTGGTTCGCGCCATTTTGAGACTGGTTTTTTTTTCAGAAGATTGACAGAAGAGGGGGCGTCGAATGGATAAATTGAAGAGGAAGAAAATTACGCCATGAGTATAAGCAGCCAAGCAAGACGACCATGTAGCCTAGCTTTATTTGGTAGTTGCATAGTTAATTAGCTCTGTGAGGGGTGAAGTGGCCTAGACAGTGCTCCGTAGTAGAGAATCGCGGCGGTTGGAGGTGAATGATTGCTAAATTACGCCATTGTAGGACAACGCATTGGTCAAGATTTGTAAGATTGTCTCCTAAATGTATGGTCATTATTTATCACTATCAGCAATGTTTAATTAGACGAAACATATAATGGATGCTCTCGCAGTGTATACGGATATTGTGGTAATGTACCGATGCGGACCCGTGGATAGATGCTTGTGATTTGTATTGCTTGGCCATTCTGAAAAGATGCTACTACAGCCACGATACTATGGAGTGAGCCGGTTCAAAGATGCCCCGCGGAATTCTGTAAAAGAGCCGAAGTTTCCCACACCAGTCGCCATCAATAAGTAAGCATATGGATAGTACGGTAGAAACAAATGGCTCTGGTATAATAAGATGATGCTAGAGATGTGGCCACTGTCGCACTTATGCAATTAAGTTAATACTAGCAAGCTATTTCATGCATCACTGGTTATCGTGACCTTCTGATGTTATAGCCGACCTTTCACAAGCTCCGCGCAACCCCTAACATATTCTATACATTTATCTCCCTGTTGACTCTGTGTTATTGTTTGTTTATTTATTTATTTTATTATTAACGTCTATTAAGTAATCTAGTTATATAAGTCCTTATTTAGGCACTAAGATAGTAAAAGCTACTAAATCTAAATTAAGTATTTACTATATTTTAATATAAAAAAAAGGGGATATATTAATTTATTTTTATATATTTATTTTTATAAAAGGGGGGCTATATAAGCTTATATCTTTTAT
>MDJU01000794.1:0-13600 GCA_001721665.1 Trichoderma pleuroti | reverse complement strand
CCTATCCCCTCGTGTAGCCTTGGCAAGTCTTCAGCTAGTCTCCAGTAAATTCTCCTGCCGCAGAACCCCGGAGTCTATTTTTCTGCCGCCGAATGCCCAGGAACAGCAACTTTTTCATCGCGCAAATCCGAGCTTCCCATTGGCGGACGTCAGATCTGACGCCGACTTTCGCCTTGATCGCAGCCGCAATTAGACGGACTTGGTTCGGAATCAGTCAGGGCTCTCGGCCCCTGCGGCTCCTGGCGGTATCGGGGGGCCGTCGAGGTACTTGTGGCCGCGGTGGCAGCAGGCGGCAGATCCAGGTACCGAGCTATCAAGGAGTACCATCCAGTCCCGCTCCGAACATTCATCATCAGCGAGTGGGTTGGTGAGGCGATACCGCGACCTGGAGAATCCAGTACGAGTGCTGTACAAAGCTTATACCAAGGTTTTGCGACGGCGGCCCCCCAGGCGACGCCAGGATAAGGAGGGCCAGCCTTGTACTCCGAATGTACAGACGTGACGTGCCGCAGACGCAGCGGAGGCATGAATTGTCGTACGAGAGAAGCTTGTGGCCTGCTTTATAAATCGCTGTGCCCGCCCATGTTCCCGACAAGCTTCACATTCCCCTTTGCAACCGCATTGAAGCCGCACCGTCCGAAGCTCCCTGTAACCGTAGCTCTGCCAGCAAGCAAACATGAAGCTCACCGCAGCCCAATTGCTCCTTGCCGGAGCCAGCCTGACAGCTGCTCTGCCTCATCTCGACAGCCCGCGCCAGCGACTGCTCAATGGCATGGATCTGCCCTCCAAGTACGGCGAAAACAGCAAGCCCTACACTCCCGGCCACCGCGATGCCGAGGACAACTACATCGATGCCGTTGGCAAGAAGCTGGACCCCAAGCCGTGGCGGAACGGATTCGGAGCCTCGGTTCTGGGACCCTACAACCGCGACCGATCGCGTCAGAGCCCCGACATGATCCGTCCGCCCAGCACTGATCACGGCAACATTGCCAACATGCGCTGGAGTTTTACTGATTCCCACGTGCGAATTGAGGTAAGAATGAGAAAATGAGAGAATGAGAGAAAGCCTGCTGCAAAACCGCCTGAAACCCGGGCGCCCCCCGATTGACCCCATGTTGATTGATGCTGACACCGGAACTGTAGGAAGGAGGCTGGACCCGACAGACGACCATCCGTGAGCTCCCCACCAGCGTCGAGCTCGCCGGAGTCAACATGAGACTCGACAAGGGCGTCATCCGTGAGCTTCACTGGCACAAGGAGGCCGAGTGGGCCTACGTGCTGGACGGCGAGGTGCGCGTCACTGCTCTCGACTACGAGGGCGGCAACTTCATCGACGACCTGAAGAAGGGAGACCTGTGGTACTTCCCCAGCGGCGTGCCTCACTCCCTGCAGGGTCTCGGTGAGAACGGAACCGAGTTCCTCATCATTTTCGATGACGGCAACTTTTCCGAGGAGTCGACCTTTATCCTGTCTGACTGGCTTGGTATGTCCCCCATTTCGTGCTACCCCTGCTGGCTTTTGCATGTTGTATGATGTGTATATACTAACATTGAGTTTCACACAGCTCACACCCCCAAGTCTGTCATTGCCGAAAACTTCCACCTCGCTCCTGAGCTCTTCGACCACCTTCCCGCCGGCGAAAAGTACATCTTCCAGGGCTCTGTGCCCGGCTCCATCGAGGACGAGGCGCCCAAGGGCAAGAACGTCAAGAAGTCCAAGTACAACTTCACCCACAAGATGCTGGACCAGGAGCCCAAGAAGACGTCTGGTGGTGAGGTGCGCATCACTGACTCCAAGAACTTCCCCATCTCCAAGACGGTGGCTGCCGCCCACGCCGTCATCGAGCCCGGCGCGATCCGCGAGATGCACTGGCACCCCAACGCCGACGAGTGGTCCTTCTTCATCAGCGGCCGCGCCCGTGTCACCATCTTCGCCTCCGAGGGTACCGCCCGTACCTTTGACTACGTCGCCGGCGACGTCGGCATCGTCCCCCGCAACATGGGCCACTTTGTCCAGAACATTGGCGACGAGCCCGTCGAGATGCTCGAGATCTTCCGCGCCGACGAGTTCCGTGACTTCTCCCTCTTCCAGTGGATGGGCGAGACTCCTCAGCGACTTGTCCTGGACCACCTCTTTGCCGACGACAAGGAGGCCGGTGAGAAGTTCTGGGAGCAGGTCAAGGACGCCAAGAAGGACGAGATTACGAAATAAGCTTTGACGATGCCAAAAGAAGAAGAAACAAAATGAAGGAGGGGAGGAAAACGTAATGAGGACACTATTAACTTACTGTACATGTATTCACTGTGGGACGACGATTCAAGGGTCATGTCATCTGGTAGAGGGTCGTTTTCTTTTTTTTTCATCTTTTAATTCACTTGCCGCCTCGAGATGGTGAGGCCACTGTAGTTTTTTGGATTATCAAATTGCAAAATTTACAAAGTTTTAAGCTTAAAAATCATCGTGTTCATTTTATCCGTGTCTTTTCTCCCCTCACCTGTCGTTTCTCATGAGCGAAAAGCAGCTCTTGAAGCTATCAGCGCAGGCTGTCCCTTCGTCCAAGGCTACGCTGGGGGGGGGTTACTTCAATAGCCCGGTATTTCGTACGTAACAAAAAGGCCTAGAACTAGAGCTTCGCAAAAAGCTGCCCGCCTGTTGTACGCAAAAAACCAAAACAAAAAACAAGCATGACGGCGGGAGTATTGATGGCACACCGTATTACCAGACAGACAAATCTCGCCGATACTGTGTGTTCTAGACGCAAAGCAAGGCAACCCCCCTGCCGAGTTGGGAAAAACCCGCGGATGTCTGTGCGAAATAGTAATCTGCTTACGTTGTCCTTACAAAAGGTGCGAAAAACACGTAATAGTCTAGACGGGGGGTCCTTTTTTCCGAGTCTGGGGTGCGAGATATCCTAGTTGAAGAGAAGGGGGGGACATTCATGCCTGTCGATTTTCTTTACAGGTTTCTTCCTGCTTCTTCGCTCTCTGTGATTGTGGCTGTCGATTGCTATTACGTGCGTGCTCACACACTGTCCATTCTTCATCATGTATGGTATAATCGGTCATATGACCTGTACGAACACTACGCTCTCCCTCGTATGTAGGGCTCAATAGCCAATAAGGCTCATGCTGTTTATCAGAGCGTGGATTTCAGTGTAGCACAACGTCAATCTAGTTTGGTCTTTAATTGAAATTTTATTTCTTCTTTACATGAAAAGTGTGGGTAGGCCCAGTTTGTAAGCAAAAACACACCCCTCGTCCTATGATTCCACACGTGGTTCCTTTTGCAGAAGCATTTCACGATAGGCTTTGAAATAGGCTTCCAGGTTGTGATTCCTGAAAAAGGGGGTGGGATGTACCGTACTATTAGCGGCAAAGCAGCTCTTCATAGCTCGGACGTGGAATTTAGCCCAGATGTCAACAGTCGTAAACAAAAACAACCTAGCATACAGCGTGGTGGGCGTAGAATAGCCGGAAAAAAAGAAGTGCATAATTCAAAGATTCCCTGGTGCAACTCCTGACACCCAGACTATTTTCTCTGCTTTTACAGCCTTGTCGCTTTGTTTCCGTCTCGTCGGGGAGAGGCGGCCCTCTCACTTGCGCCAGCCCAGCCCACATGCAGCTCGGCCGCTATAATAACGTCCCGGAATCGATATCAAAGGCACCTGAAAAAACAAAAGAACCACATCCTTCATCCATCAAAGGGCGGCGTCTTTGCATCTACGAAAATCATGCTTCATAGATAGAGTTATGTGTTGTCCAATGCAAAAATTCCCGAGGCCACGGCC
Organism: Trichoderma pleuroti; assembly: GCA_001721665.1. Taxonomy (NCBI): domain Eukaryota; kingdom Fungi; phylum Ascomycota; class Sordariomycetes; order Hypocreales; family Hypocreaceae; genus Trichoderma; species Trichoderma pleuroti. The sequence continues at coordinate 9,813 of MDJU01000794.1, read as the reverse complement.
GCTATTTTGCTCGAGATAAGGCACGTTGGGCGAGCGGAACGTCGACCCGTTTGGGCAGTTGGCTAAGTGACTTGAACATGTATCAGATCGATGCGATTATGTTATCTGCACACCACCTACCTCTTCCTGTTACGAAGCAGCAGCTACTACAAGTAGTTTTTCCGAGGTGCGCATGGGGGGCTCGTCCTTGTAGTGGCAATTTCATTAACAGGTAGGTGTCTGGTTGTCAGCCAGGGCAAGGCAAAAGGGGGGGGGGGGTGGAGGCGGCGTAAAGGAAGGCATCACGACCAGGTAGCAGTGTGAGCATTGTTGGATCGTTCTTTTCGTATATCAATAAATGCCCAATGGGTACGAGGCCGGCAGTTTTGGCGAAAAATCCCGCGATAGACCCATAATGGCACCAAGAGAGGCTCGAGTTAGGCCTTTTTTGATGTGACCTTGACGACCCGAAAAGGGCAACGCCGGAGCAAAGCAAACGGCGTTGGTTTGATTAATGTGCAGCCCAAAGGCACCCACGGCTGTCTGCATGTCGATCACTGGACTAACAACGGGCATAACGGCAGCTTCAAACTTAACTAGATGGGTTACAACGTGAGGAAATCTCGGTGTAAACCTGTGTGATGCTGCAAGATGGGGGGAACTTTTGGATATGCCATGCGCTCGGAACAAAGATTTACGTGCCGAGCAGCTGCTCGATTGCCTCGGATGTCTGCTTGTATTGGGAAATGGAAGATTCCAAGTGCACTAGGAGTGTTGAGATGAAAGGGTGGGAGGGTAGGAAGAGGCAAATCCGATATGAAGACACGAATGAATGTACAAGGCTTCGATGGAACATGGCGACATGTATTCTCAATGTCGCGAGCAGTGCAACATCTAGGTATTCGTATGCAAAGCTGCAGCCGGAGGAAAATCGGCTTCAAACAGTTACCGACATGGCCGAGGCAGTAGGTCCTCAAGGCTTTACGAGGACATGGTGTAATGGTCGTTGATCCCACTGGACAAACCGGCAAATTGGTGATCCTGCTCAAATGGTTGGGGGTAGGGAAAGCTCTGAGGGCTGCAAAAAGAACAGAGACAGGACAGGGGTAAGATGCAGTGCTAGGCCTCCGAGTCGTGAATTTTCGAGACGGCACACGCCTCCCTATCCTCTCGTCAGAGCAGAGCGGCATCAAGAGCCGGAAGGCGAAACTCATACGAAGCTGGACAGTGTTGTAGACGATCCTTGCTGGCTGTAACTGAACATGTACGAGTAGGTATACTATGACACGAGGGATACTACCCCGTCCTCGATGTTTTGCAGGCACAATCTGTCAACCTGTCAATCTGTACTGTACCCCGTACACGCAGGCTGGGCATCTGGAGGGCACGTAGATTCGAAAGGCTTGGCGATGGACTCTTTTATGTAATCTCTTGGCTGCAAATCGGGTTCCTAGCCAGCAGGCTCAGCACGGAGTTGTCCGCGTGTTGTGCTCTGTACGAGAACATGCCCTTTGTAGGTGAGGCGTGTGTGTATTGTGCTGTGCTGTGCTGTGCTGTGAAGGAGCCTGGCCACCGGATCTGGAGCATAATACGCGGTGCTGCATCTGTACGACGACAGCCGGCGAGACAAGGGGAAAAGGCCCTGCTTGGGGTCCCATAATTTGCCTTCCATGTCTCTGCGAGTGCGTGCTAGCCTCTCCGGAGTACCACCAGAGACAAGGGAGCAGCCTAGCTGGTCAGGTCGAGGTGAAGCTGACCCACGTTGCTCGCTGCTCGGGCTTCTCACGCGCCGTGCCGGTGGTGCATACGCACACCCGTGTTCGTTTTTTTTCGTTCTGGCAGTTGGGTCTCGGTCTCGGTCTCGGTGCGGACGAGGTAGCAATAAGTGATATCTGAGACAGACGGGCTCCAGTGGCCATTCAGGCATGATGGGGGCAGACAGGTGACGAGCTGCCAAGGCATGTGTACATGTAGTGTCGTGTATAGTGTCGTGTGTAGTGTACAGGTAGTGTAGGATGAGAGAAGCAAAAGCCCTGACGAGACTTGCAAGGCTTAGATGATGGAAGAGGTACCTCGACTGACCGTTTTCGATGCTCTGTCGCGAGTACCTGTACATGCTCCAGCGCGCTAAACAGGCTCCTCCCCCAGTATCTCTTCTTCACAAGACCCAGATAGTGGATGTCTTGACTGGTCTTTCCGCCTTCTAGCTCCATCGCTGCCTTTCCGCGACAATCTCTCCACTCCGTCTCCATTTCCCTAATGTACCCCGCAAAGAGGCGCCGAGCTATCAAAGTGGCCTCTGACTCTGTGGTCAGACAGACGAACAAGAAGATTCGAAACAAACGGAAGTCAAGAGTTGAGCGTTCTTTCACACAGCCTATTCTCTCGCCCTTTGCGTCAGCGGCATACAAAAACCGGGTACATGGACGAGTACATGCAACGTACAGCAGTCGAATCGCCCACGGGCATGTCGACCAGGGCCACTGTTTGACTGATGCAACTCTAACCAGGAATCGCTGCCCGAGTTATCCGTCGCTTGTTTCTAAAACGGGACCATCCCATGCAGCCTCAGCGTCGCATTTGCCCGCTGAAAATAGACCCAGTGTTCCCAAGGTGGACAGTTTGCCCAGGAGGGGTTTCTGCAGGGTCGGCCCAGCCCAATCACAGCACATGGGCGTTGTATACAGATAGGGCAAGTCGACACTAAAACAGGGCTGGAACAAGCAGCTAAATCGTCGACGAGAAAGGCTTTGAGAGTTGGAGATGCAGACCAGCTGGAGCATCACGGCCCGGGATCAAGAAGTGACCTCCGCACTAGCCGCCTAGACTAAAACCATCTGCCGGACAGTCTGTGCCAGCCACTCATGGAATCCCATCGCCATCGGATGCTGCTTTCGTCGTCTTCATTTGAGGTCCGGAGAGGCGCTCAGAGATTCCCCTTGCCAGGAACAGGGGATGGCGGCGGCCGGAAGTTCACTCCCCCAATGTCCAGCTCCAACTATGAGTGTTTTGCTCCAAAAAGTTGTTGATTCCGTCGCAATCGGGGTACCTTGGCCTTCGTGAGAGGACATGTACTCGCGTGTACATAGCCTGAAGAGACAGATCTCCAGGCTGCATGCTCTGTTTCGCCATGCTGCTGCTACATGACAGGCGTCAACCAAGCGCTTCCCTTTTTCTGGGTATGTACGTGCTGTGTCACAGGCTTGGCTCGCACTCGCTGCAACGCCATACCACCTCTTCCGGAAAACCGGCACGGCTGGAAGCGAATTTGATAATCTGCCATTCCCATGTTACGCCCCTGGAGTTGAGAGAGAGACCCTGAAGCCTTGCCCGTGTTACCTGCGTGGACCTGGGCGCGGCACAGGCACCAAGTGCGAGTACAGCTTTGCCCTGTACGAGTTATTGCATCTCTCGTTATGCTTGATGCCTTCTCTCGACAACAGCCTGCAGGGCCATCCATGGCATGGCATGGGTTCTCCCGACCCCGCCCGCTTCGTGCAATGTGGAGAACCAACAACAGACAGATCAGTCTTGGACGCCGTCTTCATCGCCAGTGGAGGCGTTTCCTCCAGGCTCGTGGACAAGACCCGCCGGAATGCTCATCCAGGTGGAAACATGGTGGAACAGAGAGCCAAAAGGTAAATTGAACGGGTACAGGGGCAGAACAAGGCCGCCTCCCCGTCGACAATGCCTGCAACTGCTGCAAGAATGCAATAAGGAACCGGAATCTCCACATGCTGGCAGCGTCCATGCTAGCCGGCCGCTAAGTTCGTTTAGCCTTGCACAGGGGGGGTTAGAATTGGAGCTATCGTCGAGGAAACGCCACTGAGGGGGCTCGCCATTGCGGACTGGATTTTGTGACTTTTCACAGCTCGCCTCGTCGTGGGGGATGTGAGGCCTGCTTGGCCTCCTTCATTGGCTCCGGGGCTGGCATTTCAACCTAGGCCTAGGCGCCCTGACTCCTCACGCAAGTCTGGAGAAGCTAGTTAGCGAATATTACCCCGTCAATTTGGGGGCGTTTGCTAGACTAATCGTCCATTGTTCTGGGATGAGAATTAAGCGTCACCCCTAACTTGCATGCTCCATGTACTCGTACTGTACTTGCAGACATGTACTCGCACACTACCTATCCAGCATCCGAGGCAGAAGGGAGTGTGTGAGTACCTAGGGGAGGAGTGAGGGGACTTGACCAACCTACTCGTACTCACAGGCATGGTTGTACAGGTATACTCGTACGGAACAACGTTGCCCTTGCTCTTCTCGGCGATTATCACGCCCGACCATAAGCCCAGCTCAACCTGCGGCCGATTGGACATGTCGTATGGCGTACTAGCACGAAGCTCAGATTACTTCGTACATGGGGATACAAGAATGATAGACGGATGCTTGTCGACTGCTGCATGCACGGAGCAATTGCTCGTTTATTCTGCATGCAACGAACGTAATGGGAATCCAGGCCATGCAACATGACGTTCCCGTTTTGAAGAGGACCTTGAAATACTCCCGAGCCAGGCACTCGTGTGTCTCGAGATCCGCGTTCGCTGCCGTCGACGCACTTGTTAGCTCCCAGCGCTACCCCTCTCGGTGAACCATCGACGACTCTGATTAAGGTTGGTGTGCCTCGTCTTCATCTTTTGTTTTGCCCAGGGAGGGTGGTTATGCGGATAAAGTTGGTGTGCTGCATGCGACAGATTCGGATTTTCTTTTCCAAATCTAAGGACCGGTACCTTTGGGGGGGTACCATTCGTTCGCGTCTGATTTCTTGAGCCCGAGTGTTGCACCGCCATTCAGCTTGAGGCAGACCTGCTTGTCAACTGCCTAGGCGTTGATAGTCATCGCCAAGGAGACGTCTGGGTTTTTTTGGAGTTGCCATACTCGCACCTATATAGAGTCGAGTAGCCTCCCCCCTTTTCTCCTTTCCCTCTCCCCAAGCTTTGACCATCGGCGTCTGGCTCCATCGATAACATCAAGGTTGGCCCTAGTTGTTGTTTATATATACATTTGCTTTTGCATACAACTGGTGTTTTGAGGCTTGTCGAGTTGCCGTAACTCCGAGACCTTTCCGAACCTCCAGACCTCTTAGCTTGACGGACACTTTCCGAGTCTCTCCGAACAGCGCAGCCATGGAGAGAGTATCCAAGGGCCTTTCAAAGGCTAAGGAAGATGTTGTCACAAGTTATCGTACGGATGCCAACTACAACAGGGTCAAGCGCTGGGCTGGCCCTATTGCTCGCCGCATCCCATCTGCCACGGCTGAGTATCTCATCGAAAAGCTTCCCATTATCCAATGGCTACCCAGGTACGATCCCAAATGGCTACTGAACGACTTCATTGCCGGCATCACTGTCGGTGTCATGTTTGTGCCCCAGGGCATCTCTTACGCCAAGATTGCCACTATTCCAGTCGTTCATGGTCTGTATTCCGCCTGGATTCCATCTTTGTTCTACCTCTTTATGGGTACTTCAAAAGGTCAGTCAAAGTCTTATTCTTTTCCATTCTCTTGTCAATCAGAATCTCTCTTGTTTCAGTGTTGCTGATGCAGGCTATTCCATTTTTTGCAGAGGTGTCTACTGGTCCAACATCGGTTCTTGGTCTTCTCACCGCTGAGGCGGTATCTTCCCTGCCAGATGAAGACCCAGCCGCAGTTGCTTCGGCCGTGGCCTTCATGGTTGGCGTCTACGCTCTCATTGTTGGTGCTCTCAAGCTCGGCTTCCTCCTCGATTTCGTCAGTGGCCCAGTCTTGACTGGCTGGATTTCGGCCGTTGCCTTGGTCATCTTGCTTGGACAAGTCGGCTCGCTCGTCGGTCTGACGGTCGGCTCTACAACTGTCGAGATCATTCGCGGTGTCCTCGGTCACCTTGACAAGATCAAGGGAATGACGGCCTGCATTGGTTTGACTGGTATTGCAATGCTCCTCGTCTTCGAACACGTTGGCAAGACGATTGGCAAGAAGAACAAGTGGATCAAGTTTGTCTGCACCAGTCGAGCAGCGGTTGTTCTCGTCATCTACACCTTGATCTCCTGGGGCGTGAACAAAAATCGAGATGAGCCTGATTATATGTGGGCTGTGACCGAGATCAAGTCCAACGGTCTTGCCAAGGCCAAGTCTCATGACACTGCTCTTCTCGCCAAGGTGGCCGGTCGAGCTGTTGCCCCGTTCATCGCCATGTCCATCGAACATCTGGGCGTTGGAAAAGCCTTTGGACTACGAAATGGATATGACATTGACCGCTCTCAAGAACTCTTGTTCCTTGGAACTGCCAACATGGTTGCCAGTATTCAAGGCTCGATGGCTTCTGGAGGCGCCATGAGCCGCACAGCTGTTTCCAGCGAGGCCGGTTCCAGGTCTCCGCTCAACTTTATCTTTACTGCTGGATTTGTTCTCTTGACTCTCTACGAGCTTGCTCCGGCGCTGTACTGGATCCCAAAGGCTACTCTTGCCGCTATTATCGTAAGTTGTTCGGTCTTATTCAGTGGTGCCCTAAATATACTAACGTGTTACCTTTTCTTTCCAGATCATGGCTGTCGCTCATCTCGTTTCCCCTCCCAAGCTCTTTTACCGATACTGGAGAATCAGCTTCATCGATTTTGTTGGCTCCATGCTAGGATTCTGGGTGACACTCTTCACTTCCACCGAGATTGGACTAGCCGTGTCCGTTGGTTTCAGCTTGGTATACACTCTTCTCAGGCTTGCTTTTCCACGACTGGTCAAGATTTCCCATTCGCAGGCTGAGAACAATCACTGGACGCTCTCAAAAAGCCGCCCCAATGACTCGGAGATTGATGTCCCCCCTGAGGCATACCTAGTCAGGTTTACCAGTGACCTCTTGTTCCCCAACGCCGAACGTCTCAAGAACTCCATTATCGAAGACATCAAGGTTCGCTACTCGCCCACCACAGAAATGACACAGGCCGCCGAGGAGAACCGAATGTGGAATGACTCAACAAAACGCCGAATTACAAAGATCCGCCATCGCGAACAAATCTCGCCCATCTCAACCGACCACTCTCCTCTGCGCTACATTGTGCTTGATTTTGGAATGATTTCATTTATTGATACAACCGGTGTTCTACTACTTATTGAATTGAAGATGACTCTACGCAAGTACTTGGGCAAGGAGTTGCAGTTCCGCTTTGTCAACATGGCTCCTCAGGTGCTTGAAAGGTTCACCCGATCAGAGTGGGAGTTTGCTCGCGAAGGCGAAGAGAGAACCGGAAATGTAGACGTCATCTACTCTTCTTTCGAAGTTGCTCTTTTGCACCGCGATGGAGACGAAAAAGATGAGAAGGTTGAGTTTGTGGAGAAGACTTTGGAAGTGTAAGGGGGGCTGAGTCTGTGATGAGGGGATAGTAAGGGATTGAGTTTTGGGACTTGCGTGTTGGAATATCAGGGACAGGGGGCTTGGAACTCCTGGAGGAGTTTTTGGGAACTAGGGATTTTCTTGCGATGGAATATGGGCAACGTTACGATTATGATCTCGATATCACACAGCTGAGTTCTCTCAGCGACAATTTTAGCTTCACAATTTACAATTTTACCAAGACTCTTTTTTTTTTTTTACTTTTCATTCTTGAGGATTTGGGGTATCACCTCGGATCGTAGCTTTTATCAATGAGATCATCATCGACAAAACTGACTAGAAGCTCGTCAAACTGCGAGTCCGAGACGTCCCGATCAGCCATCACCAGACCTGCCTGACTATACCGAAACAGCTGGTTCAAGGAAAGGCTGCCTAGACCAGAAAGTGTAAAGCTGAGACTACAATGCATGTAAGATGGAATGGCGCCAGTCTCCCCCCCCCTCACGTAGATTCGTAACCGGACGAATCTCGGTATCGGGGGAGGAGGGAAGTTGTCTAGGCTGCCTTGGCATTAATACGCCTTGGGTGGTTGTGATTCGAAGGAGGTGCTTTGTAGAGACGAACTATCTGATTTTCGCCCCTCATGTTAGACACAACATAGAGTTGGGGTAAAATTCAATAGCTCCAACCTGAAATAGAATTGGGAGAATAGTGTCTCTGGAACTTTTGGATACTAGAGAGGAGAGGAGAAGGGGGGGGGTTAGAGGAATAGGGGGGCAAAAGTGAGAAAAGAGGAGGAGGGGAGGGGGGATATGCGAGGAACCTTGGTTTGGAGGCAAAAAGATAAGCTGAATACTTGGAATCTTGCTTGGGGGTGTTTTGGAGACGTGTTGGACGAGGGAAAAGGGGGTGTATGTAGGGTAAATGGTATGAGGAGAGGGCGTGTAAGGAGGGGGGGTATGTAACTCGCGTGTTTGACCGTACTTGGACACTAAACGGGGGGAAAGACCTTGCTACCATGACCTGACGAGAGCCATGACGGGGGTTATCAGTGGCTGGGTTGGTTGGAGGAGGCGTAGATGGCGAGTACATGCTGGTTTCTTGCTTGCTTTGTACTGGAACTTGGGGTACAAGGCAGGGAATCTAATCTGAATGGGGGAGAGTGGAGGAAGAGGAGGAGACTGGGGCCGGTCATGTGGGATGGGAGGTTCCGAGCAGGACAAGGCAGTAAGCCCGAGTGGCGATGAGGGAGATTCGAGTAGCGGTAAGGATGGAGTGGGTGAAATGGGCTCAGAGGGGGGTTCCCCGGGCCGTTGGAGTCTATTCCGTGTCTATTCCGGTGGCGATTTGTCATTGACATGCCTAGTATAGTTAGGTATAATGGTGTTTTCCTTTCTTTGTTTGCTTGTTCTTTTGTTGGAGGGCGTTTGTTGGAGGTTTGTGGAAACGTATAGTCCTTGTCGTGGCGAGATGGGGGATACCACATGACTGAGAGACTATTCTCAGGGTCTACCCTGTCATGTACGACTTTTCTTGGAGGAGCAGAAAGTTGAGATAAGGGCTTTTGCATTGCATTACATATGCATTGCATGGCTGGTCCTCCGTTAGCAGTCCAATAGCTATCTGTCTGCTCCGTCTACGACACCACCTTGGTGAATTTATTGTTGACATATCTATACTAAGCCTCGCCTCTGGCTGAGAAAGGTTCTATTATATTACTCAACTTCCTGCGGCTGTTTAATCTCTCTTTGTTCTCCTTACGTGAGCATTCATCTCTCTAACTATTGGCATGCTTTGTCTACTCCCTGCTATTGTCTCGTAGTATAGACAAGAGTTCTAGTATGTTCGACTATCGGTGTACCTGTCTGACATCCACAATATATTTATATGTCTGTTGGAAAGGCCTTTGTCTGAAGTCAACATGTATTGTAGTTTGATAGCGTATATTATACGCCAACTTCAGGATGTCAGATAAGGTAGCTAAACAGTGAATTGTGCATACAATGATACCATGTAGACAAACTCCATCCATATTTCTCACCTAGTGACTACTAGGTAGCCAGCACCATCAGTTGACTATTTGGTATCCCAACGGTTGCTGTCTGTCCATGTAATTTGCCTGATTCTTCAAGTGTCTGCAAATATCACTGCTATTGCTTGGTATCTGCCACCATTGCTCCTTTGTTCTACTATCACTGCATTCTGGTACTACCACTACTCTCATCCAGTATTAGTACTCTCATCCAGTATTAATACTCTCTGCTAGTATTAATTCTCTCTGCTAGTATCAATAGCCTTTTAGATAGATATATAAACATATGACATAAGATTATATAGACCTAGCTTATAGTATATCAGAGGCATAAAGGATATACCCCTCCTCTTTAAACCTAAATAAAGGTATTTAAGTAATTAATTAAGTGGCTAAGTAGCTGAAGAGATTAAATAAAAAATATAAAAAAAGATTATTTACTTTTTTATTTTTTAAAAAAAATTAAAAAATAAAATATAATTCTTTTATATAATTTTTAGT
>MDJU01000793.1:0-13680 GCA_001721665.1 Trichoderma pleuroti | reverse complement strand
GGGAGACGCTCTCTGGCCAACAGCCTGAATGTCCTCACTGCGTTGGCGCGAGCGGAAGCGCGCCAGGAAAGGGGCAAGCGAGCCCTGGGCGTGGGCAAGCTGCGTCCCGACATTGTGCTGTACGGCGAGGAGCACCCAAACGCCCACCTCATCAGCCCCATTGTGACGCACGATCTCGCCCTGTACCCGGACATGCTCCTGATCCTGGGGACCAGCCTCCGGGTCCACGGCCTCAAGGTCATGGTCAGGGAGTTTGCAAAGACGGTGCACAGCAAGGGCGGCAAGGTTGTCTTTGTCAACTTCACCAAGCCTCCAGAGAGCTCCTGGGGGGACATTATCGACTACTGGATCCAGTGGGACTGCGACGCCTGGGTGGCCGATCTCCAGGTGCGCATACCAAAGCTCTGGCAAGACCCGGAGCCGCCAAAGCCCAAGAAGAAGCGCGACTCGGGAGGAGGGGCCGCCGACGAGAACCGGGAGGAGAAGAAGAAGCCTCCCGCGCAGAATCCTGTTGCGTTGCGGGACACCAAGGTGAATGGTGCCTACTGCACATTGAAAATCCTCAAAGAGCTACGAAGGATCACGGCCACTTCGCCTCCTCATCCGTCGTCGTCGTCGTCGTCATCGTCGTCTCCTCCCCTCCCCATCATCCTTTCTCTTTCGCCTTCCCTATCAACTCTTCCGCCTCCGTTGAATCGCGTCTCGGCTGCCGTCGCCGCGGAGGCCAACCCCAACCCCGACCCCCCGACTCCCGCCGAAGTGGCCCCCCGTGCTGCCGCCGCCGCTGCTGCCATGGATCCTCCTACGCGGCTCAGCACGCCAAGAGCAAAGGCCAAGCGACCGCGCAAGTCGGCCCCCGGAGCTCTGGAAAGGCCCAAGAGAACGCCGTCGACGCTGAATCCGAACCACGGCCGCTCCAAGAAACCAGTGGAGGAGGTCAAGGAGCACGAGGTGCCCGAGACGCCCGAGACGCCTAGCCAGCCGCCGCCAGTCAGCACGGTGGAAGAGTTCAGCTCCATCCTGCACTCCGTCAAGTCCAATCCCCGCATTCGCAAGAGAAAGATGATTGACGGAGAGGAGTTTGTGTTCCCCACGATTGGAAAGAAGCGCGGCGCGGTAGATAGCCTCTACAAGGGCGCCGAGGACGACAAGAAGCAATTGCCCCCTCTACGTCCCGTGTCGGATCCAGCAGCCGGAGTGGCATCGCTGCCAGCCGACGCCGACGCCGAAGCCGAAGATGGCGCGGAGGAACCTCTGGCTTCGATTTCGGTCAATGTACGAGCCGCCACGACATTTACGCGTCCAGAGGCATTCTACATCCAGGACCCGCTGGTGACGCTTCTGGAAAAGGCGCCGCAGTGGAAGGCGATGGAGGTGAATCACGGCGAGCTTCGACGCAACAAGCGCCGCATTTCCAAGAGATTTCATCCGGTCCAGGTGCAGATGGAGACCAAGGCCCAGGCCGAGGCTAATGCCGCGCTTGCGCTGGCCGGCCTCAGGACCAACAGTCACATGGTGCCGCAGGTTGCTCATGCGGTGCCTGGCAATGGCTATACGGAGCTGGCCAACTGGGCGGCCACTTGGAGCTGCAAGAAGTAGGAATAGGAATGCAAGCGGCGTGGTTGTGCCGACTCCTTTTTTTTTTCTTCGACTTGTTTCTTTCTTTCTCGTTGATAATTCTCTTCATTTGCTAGGGATGGTGATTTTTTTTGATAGACACCGGGCAGCGGTATCATAGGAAGCCGGCATATATGATGAGCATTTACACAGGTGTTGGCGGTTATCATGATGTTTAATAAGGGCAGGGCTAGGGATACAGGACTTTGTGCCTCTTTTTCTTCTTCTTTTCTGTTCATCGGGCACACAATGGCAAGTCATGAACCAAGGGGGGGGGAGGAGGATTAGATGACTGGTTTAGCGTGGTGCATGCATTACACCTCTATTATTTTTCTCTTATGGATTATATAGACTTGGCAAAAATCTACATCTTTGTCTTTTAATGCACCGAGTTTCACATGTCTCTTGTCTCTTTGTTTTCTCACTCACTCACGCCGATTTCAGCGGTTACTCGCGGGCTTATGGGCCAAGCCTTTCCCCCTCACTAAAGGGCGCCGTTGATGGGCTTTTAGCTTTAGGCTTAACTACTAACAGGGCGGTAAAGCGATCCGTCATGCTGTCGATGGCGGACTCGGTGCCCGGATTCACCTAGCCGTGAGCCAAACAGTGCCTGGTGGTGTGAATTCGGTCATTGACGCATGACATCTCCGGCCGTTTGGCGGGGGGGGGGGGGGTAAGGCCGAAGCCGGTCGACAGCGGGGCAGAGGATTTGTTTGTGGAAGAAGAAAAAAGAGTCAGAAAGTGAGAATTGACGTGGAGGGTTGTCATTTTTTACTCTTGTGTTTGAAATTGTGAAAGAGGTGATTGGTGCATAGCCCGGTTTCCGGAAGAGTCGAGTGAGTTCTTTTTGCCGAAAATTGTTGAAAGGATTGAGAGGGCAGGATTTGAGATAAATACGAGGGCGCCTGCCTGAGCTTTTTGGAAAGGCTGTTTTGTCCGAGTTGAGGATATTCACAGTTGAACATGGTGTCTTTGACGATTCGAGAACGGAATGGGGAGGAGGCCAAGGTGGGCGAGGATGGATTCAAAGTGTTTGGCCGCGAGATGAGAAGGGACTTTTTGTTTGCTCCCGACTGGACGAACCTCAACCACGGTGAGTGCTCTGGGAACAGCTTGAATCTCATCAGCTTATATACTGACATTCTCTCCGCAAGGCTCGTACGGCAGCATCCCCAGAGCCATCCAGGACAAGCTGCGAGGCTACCAGGACGACATCGAAGCCCGTCCCGACCCCTTTGTCCGCTTCGCCCACGCCCGGACTCACTGATGAGTCGCGCGAGGCCGTCGCCGGCGTCGTCAACGCGCCCGTTGAGACGGTCGTCTTCGTCAACAATGCGACCGAGGGCGTCAACACCGTGTTCCGCAACCTCAAGTGGAATCCCGACGGCAAGGACGTCGCGCTGTGCTTTTCCACCGTGTACGACGCGTGCGGCAAGACGATTGACTTCTTGTACGACTACCACGGCCAAGGGCGCTTTTCGAGCCGCGAGATTCCGATCCAGTATCCCATCGAGGACGCTGAGATTGTGCGGCGCTTCCGCGACGCCGTGCAAACGGTCCAGGACGAGGGCAAGCGCGCAAAGGTGTGCATCTTTGACGTCGTCTCGTCGCGGCCGGGCGTCTTGTTTCCCTGGCAGCAAACGGTCCAGGCGTGTCGCGAGCTGGGCGTGCTGAGCCTCGTCGACGGCGCGCAGGGCATCGGCATGGTGCGCCTGAACCTGAGCGAGGCCGATCCCGACTTCTTCGTGTCCAACTGCCACAAGTGGCTCTACACGCCGCGCGGGTGCGCCGTCTTGTACGTGCCGGTGCGGAACCAGCATCTGCTGCCGACGACGCTGGCCACGAGCCACGGCTACTCGTCGCAGAGCGGCGAGCACAGCATCCGGCCGGGGCCGCCGTGGAAGCCCAAGGACAAGAGCTTCTTCGTCAACAACTTTGAGTGGACGGGCACGAGGGACTACTCGCCCAGCTTGTGCGTCAAGGACGCCGTGGCCTACCGCAAGGAGGTGCTGGGCGGCGAGGAGAGGATCCTCGCGTACCTCTGGGACCTGAACAAGAAGGGCAGCAGGCTGCTTGCCGAGAAGCTGGGCACGCAGGTGCTGGAGAACAGCACGGGCACGTTGACAAACTGCTCCATGGCCAACATTTCGGTTCCGCTGTGGCGAGGCGACAGGGGCGAGGCCAAGGAGGGGGATGTCGTGGTGCCGGCCGAGGACGGGGACCGCATCGTGACGTGGATGATGAGCACGATGGCGGCGGATTACAAGACGATTGTGCCCATGTTTTGGATGGGCAAGAGGTTTTGGGTGAGGGTGAGTGCGCAGATTTACTTGGATCTCGAGGACTATGCGTATGGGGCGGAGACGCTCAAGAAGCTGGTGGAGAGGGTTGGCAAGGGGGAGTACAAGGCTTGAAGCGGTGGCTTTTGGCTATTGGCGGTTTGTGTTAGGTAGATGGTCCATGATGGTTATGCTTAAATTCAAAGTCTTGATTGGATGTTGATGGTGTGGTAAATTTGGTTGTTGGTTGTTGGGGTTAGATGTGAGACAAGGGGAGATTCGTCAGCATTGGATGGTGTGCTCCGTGAATACGTGGTATCATACGACTCTCTTCATTTGAAAGAATCATCCTTGGCTTCCTAGGGGGGCATATGTAGTGCATGGCCAAAGGTGTCTTGGTTTACATGTCAACATACACTTGTCTATATGGGTTCTTTATACAATGATGCTCATGATGGTTGCGCAACTACGCTACACTACATGAAGAGCATCAGCGGCAGTTGTAACTCACCAGCTTATTTCTTGGTAAAATAATATTGATATTCAACATGCATATAATCATTAATGTCCATGTAGAATATAATTACCAAGTGTCTAAATCGGTTGAACAAATAGTTGTGCATGTTAATCTCTCTTTGAGGCTTCACAGTCACCATCACTTACACCACGGGTTTCATCATTACTTCCTCCACCGGCATCATCAATTCATCCGCCCATGAATCCAAATTATGACACACCATATCAAAAGAAACGCAAAAAGTGCCATGGCAATTCAATCCAGATGCTGACCCGCTGTCGCATAATGATGCTTACTCGCATCATCCAATCCCCAAAGCGGCAGCCCAAGTCACAGAGCATAAAAGATCAACCGGCCTCACAGGCCCTTCTTAGAAGGTTGTATCCGTCCTAAAACAACCATAAAAAAAGCCTCCCGTTTTCAAATCACAGGCTCACCATGTAGAAAAGCCAACCAAACACATGAAAGAGCGTCGAAATTGCGTCTTGATTGGAGGACGCCGGATTCCATTTTGCCTTCACTTGCCCAAGTGGGCGCTACGCTGCCCGTTTCAGAAAATGGGGGGCCATCGGCCAAGCGCCGGGATTGTCGCTGTTTCAGCGCCTCCGTATGTGAAACAATCTGCCTAAGCGGGTTGGTTGGCTATGGAATCTCGGGGCTTTTTTTGGGTCTTTTGAAACGGCCTGTTTGAAGGGGAAAAGAAGAAACTGAATAGTGATTGTGTCTCGTCAAATAATTCGACCTCTTGGCTGCGATTCATCCGGCGTTGCCTGGCCGAGCGGCAGGCTGTGATGCCCAAGTTGGTAAAAGAGGACGAGGCTTTCCATGCGTGAAATGAGCAACTCAATGCGAATCATCAGCGTGGGATTGGCCAAATCGTACCATTCAAGGAGCCGTGCTGCTCACTTTCTTTGCATGGGATTGTCCCGAAATTGAGCATGAACCGCCGGAAATTTGCACCTTTGTTCATCAAGCCACGACACGACATCTTCGTCTTAGTTCGTGCAGACGCAACCTCACTACGCACTTTTGAATGAGAATAGCACAAAGTCGTACGAGGCATCAATCGGCGTGGTATAATCGAACACGTCTTGGGTTTGACCCCCCCCCCCCCCCCCCCCCACGATTCAAAACAACCGCAGCCAAGCCCGTCCCGGATCTACGGCACACCACCATCGATTGATCCAAGCAAGATGCAAAACTAGTACGGAGACAAGCCGACCAGGGGCTTCTCCCATTCCAGCCAGTTGCCATCGCGGCCCCACCCATTGTGAGGCGTCCTGTGTCTGAAGCTTGGCTCCCCAGCCTGGTCCCCACAAACCGTGAAGAAGAGGGCAATATACGGGATTACTATAGCCTCATTCATGCGGTGGAAATGAAGACACGAGGGCCCCCGAATCTACCGGGACCGCCAGTATGGGGAATTCGGCCGTGTTATTGGTAGGCAGGGGACTGGATGCTGGCAGGCGCTGAGACTATCCACGTCTCCTGTTCGTCTCCCCCCTGGTCCCTGGATCCGATCTGCCCATCGCCAAGGAAGAATCTATATATATATCCGGCCTCTCTTTTCGTTTCTGTTTCTCTTCTCTTTTCTTGGCAACACCTCTGTGAGGGACCAAAAAAGCAAAGTACATTTTTCTTCTTTTCTTTTCTTCTCTTCTTCAAGTTCTCTTCGTTAACCACCTGGTGTGGCTTTACTTCCTCTCTTTATTCTTCTCTTGTACATACAACAATCAACTCTCTTTTCCTACTTGATCCATTTCTCTTTCTCAGCATATTACATCTTTTCACAACCAGTCACACATTTTCAATATGCACTCACGGCTTCTCCTAGCCGCCCTGTTCCTGGGCTTCATTGCCCTGGTATCGGCTTCCGCCATCCCCGTCCAGAAGCGTTCCTTCAAGGTCGAGCGGAGGGCAAACCCCAATTTCACTGGAAATGATGGCCTCAAGGCTCTCGGCAAGGCGTACCGCAAGTTCGGCTGGGACATGCCCCAGAACTTGAAGGATGCTCTCGAGGTCCGCAAGGCTGCCGATACCGCTCGCCGAGCTGCCGCTATTGCTGCCAGGGAGGCTGCCGCCCAGAAGAAGAGCCGTCGATCACTGTTGGACATTTTGGGCGAGCTTGGTATTTTTGGCAACAACGGTAACGCCAACGCAAATGGAAATGCCAATGGCGACGATGCCAATGCCAATGCCAATGCCAAGGGCAACGGCAAGGGCAACGGCAACGGCAATGGCAGACATCACCACCACGGTCAAGGCAACGGTCAGGGCAAGGGTCAAGGTCAAGGTCAAGCCGGCGGAAACCAGACTCAGGCAGATCCCACAGCTCAGCAGCCCGCCTCTGGCCAGACCGGAAGCGTCACAAACACCCTGAAGGCAACGACGTCGAGTTCCTGTCCCCCGTCAACATTGGTGGCCAGACTCTCAACCTCGACTTCGACACCGGCTCTTCTGATCTCTGGGTGTTCAACACCCAGATGGACCCTCAGCTCACCGCCGGCCACGCTCTCTTCGACCCTACCAAGAGCAAGACCTTCCAGGAGATCCAGGGCGCCCAGTTCCTCGTCCAGTACGGTGATGGCTCCGGCGCCGAGGGCACTGTCGGCACCGATGTTGTCAACGTTGGCGGCGCCGTCTTCAACGCCCAGGCTGTCGAGATCGCCACCGCGGTTACCCAGCAGTTTGTCGACGACCAGCAAAACGACGGCCTCATGGGCCTTGCTTTCTCTACCCTCAACACCGTCCAGCCCCAGCAGCAAAAGACTTTCCTCGATAACGTCGCGCCTTCGCTCGCCGAGCCCGTCTTCACTGCTGATCTCAAGAAGGGCGCTCCCGGAACTTACACTTTCGGTGCCATTGACGCCACTGCTTTCCAGGGCGACTTGACCTTTGTCGATGTCGACAACTCCCAGGGCTTCTGGCAGTTTAGCAGCGAGTCCTTTGCCGTCGACGGCGGTGCTACCCAGCAGGCTACTGCCGGTGGTCAGGCCATTGCTGATACCGGCACCACTCTCCTCCTTGCCGACCCCATCATTGTCAACGGCTACTACTCCCAGGTCAAGGGCGCTCAGAACGATCAGCAGGCCGGTGGTTTCACCATCCCTTGCGATGCTCAGCTGCCCGATCTGGACCTCGATGTTGGTGGCAAGTATGTTGCCCGTATCAGCGGTTCCGACCTCAACTTCTCGCCCGTTTCAGGAAACAGTAAGTTCCCCGAATATCTCTCCATCTTTGCCCTATTTTGTTTCCCACGAGATTTCAAAGACTGACATGTGACATTGTACAGCGTGCTTTGGCGGTCTCCAGGCTACTACCCAGGGCGGCCTGGGTGTCTATGGCGACATCTTCTTCAAGTCGCAGTTTGTGGCCTTTAACATTGGCAACAACACTTTGGGACTGGCCCCCCATGCTTAGATGGCCGAGATAGGCGAGATAATAGAAGAAAAAAGAGAAGGGAGAGTTACTTGAATAAGCATAGAAAAGGAAATATGAAAAAAGAACTTTGCGTAAAAAAATAGTCCGTATTTTCTCCGTGCTGATGCTCCGTGATTGGCGGCAAATGGAGCAAAAGAAGCTCCGACGTCCTGCATTGACTATTTGACGCCTTCAAGTTACCGGCCTGATCCATGGCTCTCTCTCTCTCTAGTTCCTCCGTCGCCTAAATAGTGTCATCTCTTCTTTGCGAATGTCTCGGGTTTCAATCTGTTAAAGAGCCACGGTTTCTAGCAATTTCAGGTTTTTGATTCTTGTCCTAAGGAGCATGTACGACTTGACCTCGAACAATGCGTTGTTTTTTCCTCATGTTGCATTACTCCCATAATACTAGGACTCGGACTTTTCTCGTCCTTGTCCGTGTGCAAACTCCACCAGCCGACGGGTAATTTCAAAACTAAATGTCCCCTTGTGTACTATCTCGTGTTGCGTTCCGGCGCTATCTGCCTTAATCCACCCCCTGGAACGCAAGACACATATATAAGCAACACGATAGTCTTTGCTGAGAGGGCGCATAAGACAGGACAGGACCACCAGATAGATAGGTTGATATGCTAAGCACACGGCAGGGTTTCGACGAAGATTACACATTTGCTTCCCCACATGCCAATCTCCTCGGTTTATAAGACACCATGTGCGCTATCTCTGTTCATGTTGGCTCATCGCAGCGAGCTCTTCAGACTCGAGGTGATTGCAGTAGTATCTCGCCATGCAAGACCAGGAACAGTCCAGACGCCCCGACACCACGCGCGACCAGAGACGCGATGCTCAGCTGATGCGTCGTCTGGGTTACACCCAGTCTGCCATCAGTGCCGAGCTGGGCCTGTCTCTGGGCCAGGTCCAGTATGCCCTCTCTCATACAGAGACGCCCATCACTCGGCCCGGCCGACCGAGGCGCAAGTCGAGGAGCTCAAGGCCTTTATGGCGTCCAAGGACAATGAGAACATGCCCTACGGCAAGATTGCCCAGGCCCTGGGCTGGGACGTGGGCGAGTACTGCATCCGCCACACCCTGCGGAAACTGGGCTATAAGAAACGCACCGCCGGCGGCCGTAGGAAGGCGGGAGCCGTCAAGGCGCAGCAAAAGGCGTCCGACATGTCTGCGGAATCTGCAGACGATGCATCAGCTGCGTCGGAAAAGAACCCTGTCCGCGTCGACGGGGCTGACCTCGGCTCGATCCGAACAGGGCCGGACTCGTGATCGTGATCTGAGATGCTGACGTGTGTCGAACACTCTTCATCTCGAGATCCCAAAGGTTCGAGACGCTTCCAACAGTGGGCGTTACTGAGACATGCGCCATCACGGACTCCTCGTGAGGCTGAACGTGTCACAGACGCCCTTTCCCCCTCGGCCCGTTTATGTCCTCTTGACCCCGCGTTTTTGCTCAGCCCTCATGTTGGTTGGGTGAGGCAAATCATGCTGGATCGAATCAGATTGGGAAACATAACCTGGAGGGTTGATTTGGGGGCCTGGGCTAGTCGATCGTGACGTGGCCTAGCGCGTGAGGCTGAATCCGTCCGTCTATGTATATAGACTGGATTCCATCTGCCTCATCACTTGCGTCCATTGATACGTGTATACGGGATAATACCCATCTGAAGTAACTACATATTACCTTACACACAAGTAAAACCCACTTGCAAACAACAACAACAATAATGGGCAACTCCAACTCGGCCCCCGACGCAACCGACGGCAACGGCGGCAAAAAGAGCCTCTATCGGCGCTACGAAGACAAGAAGCGCGGCGCCGGCCCGACCGACGAGGACATTCTCAAGTACACGGGCAAGACGCGCGACGAGCTCAACGCCTGGGCCGAGAACCAGCCCGGCGTTGGAAAGAATCAGGCGGCCGGCAAGCTCACCGTGGGAGCGTCATCTGGATTCGCCGGGGCTGCGGCGGCAGGGGGACTGGGCGGCTGGGGAGCAGAGGGCACGAGGAAGATGAAGTTTCCGGCCAAGCAGGAGCCAGTCAAGACTGTCGATGATTCGGACGAGGAGTAGTGTGGATGAGAAACGATGAGTTGGGGTTATCGTGTCTTTGTTTGCGCCGTTTATTACTGTCATTGTCACGTATACGAAGCGACATGTTGATATTCTGGGAAGGTTGAGATTAGGGAGAGGGAGCAGCAGGCAAAGCCTTCATGTATCTATTCAAGTTATTGTATCTGTCTGATATATGTGATGAAGAACCTCTTCATAGCCGTTTGGTCCATCATGCCGTCTCCTCTTATACGACTGTTGTCCTAGTGTCAAGGTTGAGTTGGAGGTGCCCGCGTCAACATGTGAAGTTGAGCCCATGCACAACAAGTCTCACATTCCTGAAACTTTTCTCCTAGTCTGGGTTCTGTTTCAACATGGTCGATACAGTGTTGATCAAAGACTAGAAGTCGCTTAGAGAAGAGTAATCCATTACTACGGCTTGGAGGACTGCAGTAGACCAAAAGCAGCCAAAAATACTTCTTGGGGCTCTATAGAAGATTTGGGCATTAGTATACTGTGCCGTTTGACCTATTCAAGCATCAGTTACTTGCAGCTCTGAGAATGTGTCAACTCACTACGTATATAATAATGTCGACGCATTCCTTCATAGCACTCTGCAGTTTTCAACCGGGGTTAAAACATTTCCTCGAATAACGCAATGGGCCATTGTAGCTGTTTCGCGCTCGTAGTTGTAGTGGCAATCTAGCTTATGCTTATACTTCTCACAACATTATGTTAGTGACTGCGGGATATATGCACTTGTTCAAATGTCAGCGTAATGAAATAGTATAGGCCCTGAGACACGCCTTTCATCAGCCTAGTAAAATACAAATACAGTACATCTCCAAATTTCACCAAATAGAGCCGCATATTCGTCCATCAATCAGAGTTCTTCAGTCTTCTTCCGCCCTCGCGTGTTGTCATGGCCAACCATCCTTGCACCAAACTCATCGCCAAGAGGAATTAGACTGCCTACTACGGAGTACACCTGCATGGCTTAGACCTAGCAGGGAAAACATTCCTTTGGCGCTATATAGACGAAACCATCCTAACGTTTCTCCCGGAGGAATTATTTGTCATTAGTTAAGCTTATGGTGCATTAACCAAGACATGCATAACCTAAATAGATACGAGCGTGCATCAAACATGGAACAACTTTCTTTGCATATGCAGCTGAAACATGTAGAGAACTTTATATATTTGGTTTATTTTCTCAAAGCTATGTAATCCATAATCTAGTTGCTGAGCTTGCTCTTGACAATCTCCTTAATCTCTGCCTCGCTCAACTGCTTCACTCCCAACAGCTCGTTATCCAAGGCCGTAAACTGCGGGCCATACCGAGGATCGTTGATGGCGCGAATAATATACGGAGCAAACGTCTCATGCCCAAGAAGTCCCTTGGCCAATCTCTCATCGGCAGCGCGAGTAACATCATCAATCTTGACCACCTCGGGCTGCCAGTCACGCTCAGGCGCAACCTCCTTGGCCACCTTGAGAATCTGGTTCTGCGAAATCGCCACGCTCTGGAACCGGACCGCACGGTTCTTGGTCTCCTCGGGCTTGTTCAAGATGGCAACGACTGCCTGGGCGACGGCATCCAGCGTCGAACTGCTGAACACGGTGTCGCCGCCGTCGTACAGGAGGGGCTTGGAGTCTGCGCTCTTGAAGATGAAGTTGTACTGCAGACCCCAGTCGAAGAACGGGCCGCTGTAGGCGAACGTGTATGTGAGAGGAGTCGTCTTGGCCTTTTCCTCGAGATACTTTGCCACGTTGACCTTGGGCGCAAAGACGGGCAGCTTAGCGACCAGCTCGTTGGACAGGTCGCAGCCGTACTCGGACGGCACAAATCGCTTGACACCAGCGGCGACGGCGGCGTCGACAAGCTTCTTTTGCTCTTCGCCGAGGGCGGATGAGCCAACGGTAGACACGACGGCGTCCTGGCCGGCGAGAGCGGCGGCAAGAGAGTCGACAGACTCAAAGTCGACGTCGACGACCTTGATATTGTCGGGGAATGTCGAGCTGGAGTTGTTGCGGCGCAGGACGGTGACGTTGAAGTTGCCGGCGGCAAGGAGGGCCTTGAGGACGACTGTGCCAACAGCGCCGCTGGCACCGGTGAGGGCAATGTTCTTGAGAGGAGTGACAGCCATTGCTTCGGTTGTTGTTTAGTAGATGTGTATCGTGTATAAGAGGAAATAGTCGGTTGTATGCTTGAGTGCAGACAAGACTTGAGGCGATGCTGTGTTGTTTATATACTTTGTTTTCTGCTTTCCGAGGTTCTATTTCAAAACCCAGAACAGGCCACTGCCTTATATATATCGAAATACTCATCATGCCCAATCCCTCGTAATGATTTCCAAGCACTCGCCGACAGTCGATGGTGTTCATCTCCCCTCGCGATTATGCAATCCTCAACACTATTGCATACACCCCCTGGACGATCCATCTCCGCATCAATACCACCATCCCCCCAGCTTACTAACTACATAACAACCACATACCCTGCTCACTCTCTTCTGTATTGTGCACACTTTGGAGGGGGCCAAGTACATGTGCACAAGCTCCTCCATCTCCCACCCCATTTGCACATCGTCATCGTGGTGTTGTGGACCGTTTCGGAATCCCGCGCCGAGCGTTAGCAGCGCAAACTAGAGCTGAAAGAAGCATAAGCCTCGAGATGACATATCCCAGTCGCTCCAGCTAGACTCGTTGCAGAGTGGGAGATGCCGACTGCACACTCACCGAGCGCCAAGTGGGATGCCGGCTTCGGAGACGTGAAACTCGCCCTTCTTGTAAGCCATCAATAATACGGAGATTTATCATCCCCTCTGCCCCGAGCAACTCTTGCTCTCATCCCACTGTTCCCAAATTTTTTTTTTTTCGTTTTCCCCCTTTTTTTTTTCAAAGATTCCTCTGGTTCTGAGTAATCCGGTGTATTCAACATTCGCCTCGTTGTCCCTTTTGCCGCTTTTCCCTTGGGCCTAATCTTAGTCTCGCCTCTCCCATTCCTCATCCCACCGAGGCTCCGATCCCGCCTCAGCGCAGCATTGCATCTTCACCAGCCCCAACGGGTTGTGTACAACACCACGCGTTGCTTTGGGCTGCATTGCTTGGTAATTCGTTCAAGTCGCCGCCAGACACTCGCCGGGTCCTCGCACCCTCTTGTATTCCGCGTAATTCCGCTTTCCCGGCCTGCGGGCGTGCGTTGCCATCTTTTGACATTCATCTCGGCTTCAGTGGGAGAGCAAAAAGGCTGCAAAGTGGGCTCAACAGGATATCGGCATCTCTCAAAGCAGACATCACCGTGCCAGGCCTTTGCCTAATACGGAGAGTGTCTTCCACTGGATCTATCAATCAACCGCAAGTCTGGCCCAACCGATCCCCGGCAATTTCTTTCCATTCTTAGGTAACAAGGACGAGGAATAAAAAAGAGTCCACACTCGGATGGGAAGTGGGAGACGACATCTCTAGTCGCGAGAGATGGGGCCACCCACGGGAGAGCGACATCTGTGCCACTGCGGGAGAGGCTTCCTTAGAAAAGAGCATCTCCGCCGGCATCAGGCTACCCATGGCAGTCCGTCCTTCACGTGCCATGTGTGTTCTCGATCGTTCAGCCGCAGGTGAGTAGAATAGGAGTCCCCTTACACTCCCCCCCTTCTCCTCTGCCCCATGATCAATGTTTCGTCAGGGTGCTGCTGTAGATGTAACTGCGGAAAAGGCTTCATGCTCGTGCTGACCATACTACCTAAGGTTATAGGCAAGATAGCGGCTCGACAGGGAGCAGGTTTGG
>MDJU01000792.1:0-13717 GCA_001721665.1 Trichoderma pleuroti | reverse complement strand
CTTCTTCTTAGATTTCAGCTCGCTCTTCTCGCTGCCTGTCTCACCTCTGCCACTCACTTTGCCCTGACCCGACCCTCGAGAAGCTCCCAGCGAAATCGTGACCCCCCGGCTGCCAGCTTCACGCAATATCAATCAACCGCCCTTCTCTCGCCCGACCATGAATCCCGCATAGCCCGCCTTGCAGCCATCTCGTCGCCCCTCGCGGCCTCAGCCCGACCAAAGCACCAGCCAACAAAGAAATCCGACATCGCAGCAGCTTCGAGCCTCGCCTCGCCTCGTCTCTCCCTTGCCAAATCGTTTTCCATCTGTACCAACGCAACGCGACTCCACAAAGACCAGCCGTTGACCCCGTCGACCAACTCCCACTCACTGCCTCACGACCGAGTCATCGTCTCGTCCCTCCATCTCCATCTCCATCTCGACTCCTCCATCGATGCCAAACACGATGGAGACGTCTCCCTTGACAATGGCCGTGGCCTCCACTTGCGACGCCCTCAAGACGCCCTCCTACATGGAGCTGGTGGTTTCCATGTGAGTCGCAGCCTCGCCGTCTCCCATCTCGGAGCTCGTCTTGGTCCTAACAAGGCACATTGCAGCGTCATTCTCATCGGTCTCTTGATCTCGTACCTGCCACAGCACTATCGCATCATCTCTCGAGGCACCTCCGAAGGCATCTCCCCCTACTTTGTTCTTCTCGGCACAACCTCTGCCACCGCTGGCTTTGCCAACATCCTGACTGTGGCGCCCTCCCGCAAGGCCATTGGCTGCTGCAAGGAGCTGGAAACATTTGAGTGTGCCGCCGGACTGCTTGGTGTCGCCCAGCTCGGAACGCAATGGCTCTGCTTCACTGCCATGTATGTCGATAGCAGCCCCTGTCCCCTGTCCATCCCTGATGACCTGCGCTAACTCCCCGATCCCTGCAGCCTTGTGCTGTTCCTCATCTTCTTCCGCTATCGCGAGGCCAATGTCCCCCAGGAGGAGCTTGGTGGAGAGAGCCCCAGATGGCAAACGGCCGTCGCCGTCGGCGGTCTCTGCATCCTCCACGGCCTCATCGTCATTGCCTTGACTGGTGTCTTCGCCATTGCCATGCCTGACCAGCTCAACCTGTGGGCTAATTTTCTCGGCGTCATGGCTGCCGTTCTGGCTGCCATTCAGTACATTCCCCAGATTTGGATGACCTACCACCTTAAGCACGTCGGTAGCCTGAGCATCCCCATGATGTGCATCCAGACGCCGGGCGGTCTTTTATTTGCCGCCAGTCTCTTCATGCGACTTGGCGTGGAGGGCTGGAGCACATGGGCTATTTACCTGTTGACGGCCGCCATGCAGGGCAGCGTGCTGGCCATGGGCATCTACTACGAAGTTGCCAGGCGCAGCGACGAGTATGCGCACAGCTACGCCAGCAGCGCGCCCCAGTCTCCCATTGAGCATCACGCCACGCCGCAGCGCCCATACGCTCCTCGCACCTACTCCGAGGGCTGGGAGCGTGGCCTGCCGGGCCCCTTTACGGGTCACCCCGAGCGATACGCCGAAACCGAGGAGGACCTGGACGACATTGAGGAGCGAGAGGAGCGAGCCATTGCCAGAGAGAACCAGCCGCTTCTCCGACCCGGCGGCATTGGCAACCCGCACAAGAACTATCACTCGACCTCGCGCCACTGATAAGGCCGCCTTGAAAAGAGGCGCCAACTTTTCACCAACTACGGTTGCTGCTGATTGCATTTACGCTATAACTTGTACCATTGCAGAGATAGAGCATCTCAGTGCGAGTAAAGGGATATTGATGCATTGCGTTATTTAGGGAGGACCCCCCCTGTTTTTTCTTTATTAAAAGAGCTTTATTTTTTTTCCTTTTTTCTTTTCCTTTTGATCGGATATGATGTAAGATTATATACAGTAGTTCGCCTACTTTGCTTATCACCTGAGCTACGAGGAAATTGAGGCCGTTATTTGGGCCGACTGTTATGCATTGCAACGCTGACTGTAAGCGAAATCACAAAAGTGCCCTTTTTTTTACCCAGAGCATGAATGAGCCCACATGTCTCCATACCTTGGGTACATGTAAGTTCGTAAAGGCTCAACAGCTTCACTTTTCTTTTCTTTTTGTATGTAATTGTCATGTTTGATCTAAAAGCCTCCATCTCCTCGTCTGGGAGATAAACGATTGTTCTTTCAACTCTAAAAAGAAGGAAAGAAAAAAAGGATATATATAATCCACCATCATAAGCACGTAAAATCCGCTAGGTCATCAAAACGGAGTATAAACAAGCAACACTTTATCAACATTCCCCCCCCCCCTTCCTAGAAATTCATCTCACGCACATTGCTCTTCTTGTCTTGCCCCTTGCCTCCAGTATGTCTCTCCTCATCATAGCTGCCCTGGCTGCCACTGTCGTCCGCAGGCTGCAAATCGTCGTCGAGGTCCCCGCCGACTTCCATCCACCGGTCGCTGGTAGCGGGGATGGGCGACATCTTGCACAGGATCCAGTACACGCCGAGCGAGATGATGAAGCCGCAAAAGAAGTTGAGGTTGTAGATGTAGGTGGCGCCAATGGGCACCTTGGTGCCGACCGCGCCGGCAAACCCAACGACATTGATCAGAATGCCCGAAATGTACGCTGCATATGCGCGCCAATGGATTCCCCAGGTGTAAAAGTAGGGCCCGGTGCTGCGGCTGTCGTAGAGCTCCTTGATGTCCAAGTACCCCTTTCGCACGAGGTAGTAGTCGGAGACAATGACACCGGCGATGGAGCTGAGGAAGACGCTGT
Source organism: Trichoderma pleuroti (assembly GCA_001721665.1). NCBI lineage: Eukaryota > Fungi > Ascomycota > Sordariomycetes > Hypocreales > Hypocreaceae > Trichoderma > Trichoderma pleuroti. The sequence continues at coordinate 10,949 of MDJU01000792.1, read as the reverse complement.
ACGCAGACAGGTAGGTCGTGAACTGGTTGGAGCTGCTGAGCAGGTTGTACGGGCACATGGCCAGACCAACAATGGCGCAAATGTACGACCCGCGGCGGATGTTGATGTATCGCGGGAGAAGCGCCGTCATGTCGGTTCCTGCAGAGACTGAGTTGGCGGCAATGTTGGTGCCCAGCTGAGCTAGAGCAAAGGCCAAGGAGATGATGAAGACGCCGAATCTCTGGCCGGAGCCGCCATCGTCGATGAACCGACCAAGGAGATCCAAGGGACTCCAGATTGGCTGGTCATAGATGATGGTGGACGACGACGAGACGATGATTCCGATGAAGGAGGTGATGGCAAAGCCCAGCGGAATGGTGAAGAGCTGCGACCAAAAGGCATCCTTGGGCTTGCGCGCAAATCGAGTAAAGTCGCTGTCGTTGACAACCAGCGTGGCAAAGTTGGCAATGGAAGACATGACTCCATTGACGAATTGCCATCCGAGCTCGCTGCCGTGGATGGTGGCGGCCTGTCTGATGATGGGGCCAACACCACCAGCTCGGACGCAGGCCCAGATCGAGGAACGCAATGCCGGCAACGGGCACAAAGTAGGCCTTGACGGTGAACAGATGGCGGACCTTGTGTACCGGGAACCACAGGGCTGGCAGAGAACACACCCAGAATATGACAAAGGAGACGTACTCGGGGGTGTTGGTGGCGCTGGTGCCAAAGCTGCCCGGCATCTTAGTGGCATCCCAGGATTTCCAGATGGAGCGGATCATGAGATAGACACAGGTGCCACCGATGTAAGACTGAACGCCATACCAAATACATGCTGATTCGTGTTAGCGGTTGTTTTTGAGATGGTGAAGGTGTACTTGGCGATGAAGCCCGGAGGATGCCAATGTCTCAGCGTTTGGCATTGGTTTCACTTACCCATGGCAGCACGATTGAAAACCGGCCATAGACTGCCCCAGATGCCAAAAGACGAACGGCCAATGACGGGGAAACCAATGTGGTATGTGGCTCCGATGCGTCCAGTGGTGACAATGAAGCAGGCCGAAATCGAGTAGCCCAGCCAGACGCAAATCCACGCCTGCCACCAAGAGAGACCCGCGATGATCATGGAAGACGAAATCATCCACGTGTTGATGTTGAACGAGTCGGCGATCCAAAAGGCAACGAAATTCCAAGGGCCCCATTGTCGGCGCTCCTTCTCCACGGGCTTCAGGTCATAATTGACTAGCTAGGAGGAGAGTCAGCACCGCGTCTCGTCTCGCTCGGTCTCATCCCATCACGTCTGGTGTAAGCCCGTCTCGATTCGGCTGTGATGCTCAGAACAAGGGTGGCGCGATATCACGACGGGATGAAGAGAGGGGGGGTCAGGTATGGTATGAGATGAGGACGAGGAAGGAGAAGAAAACAAGGACCGCACCATCAGCTGCGTAGTCGTCAGGCCCGGCTCGGCCTCAACAGCCAGCTTGTCAGCCAGATTTCTGAACCTCTGTCGCAACGCCATTGTTGATGGTCGGCAAGCAATGAGCCTCTCAAGCAGGAAAGGGATTCAATTGCAGTCGACAAGAGGGCATGCAGCGTATTTTAGACCTTTTCGATGCAAAAACTGTGTTAACAACCAAAAATCGATCGACCGTGCATGTACAACACGCAGTGGAATGATCGACGCACAGATGACGTGAGGAGCCAGAATTATATTTTCTCGAGATGGAGGGTCGACGTCGTTTGTGGGGGTTTGGCGACGGCGATGATCCACTGGCCACTCTCTTTTCCTCTGATGGACACGCGAGTTGGGCAGCCTGATGCCACTTTGTGCAATGTGAGGCTTTGTATGTACTCCCACAAGGATCTGCTGGGGCCGTGTGCCTTGATCGGCGCAGAGTCGTCAGAGGCTTGAACTCAGCGGCAGCGGCGCAAAGGCGGGAGAGTCGAGAGGCTTTATTTGATTTCCTCTTCCGGCGAGCCACCCAGCTGGACCAGCTCGACGAGATACACAGCAGATGCGATGATAAAAAAAAGCGGAAGTGGGAGGGCGTTGAAAAGAAAGAGCTGATAGTCGATCCATGCTGGCTGACTGACGCCCTGACAAGACGATTTCTCCCTATCGCCGTCGAATGCTAGTACATACTCGTAGACCCGTGGCGAAAGCAGGGACGGTGGTCTTGAACCCTCAGCCCATCTCAGGCCAGGCCCGTCGGCTGCCTAGCAAACGCCCATCTCGTGGTCCCCGAAGACGATGATACCCTGCGATTGGTGGTGATGGGTTCGACGATAAGCTAAAGCCATGGCCTGAGTGAGATAGCAGCGGGACAGGGGTCGGCTAGTCAGAGTGTGGAGGAGGATCCGCCATCCCGCAAAAGAGAAGCAGAGGGAGGAGAATTCGATTACCCCATCTAATCGAGTCAACGGGCACTGGAGTGGGCGTTGGAGCGATAACTGCCGAATGACTCGTTATCTGCTATCTCGGGACAGCGAGATACGCGGGAGATAAGTCGAGATACAGTAGTAGTAGTAATACATACTCCAGATAGCCAGACGGGCTATTTTGTGGATTTATACGTGCTGTCCAACAATAGCGCGGGAGGCTAACATGATAGTTTCGGATGGCAAGACAGAGGCCGTGATTGTTTGTTGAATTTGATGTTGATACGGAGTAATACTATACATAGGTAAGCTGGACGGGGGATGGATGGGGCTGGCGGTTTGTGGAGGAGGGGAATTGAATTGCCGCACAAACCACGGAGCAGCTGCATGTTCATGTGATTTGGCGCAAGGGAGAATAAGAATCAGCGGGCCAGCACATGCGAGATCCGGGCCAGAGGATTCAATGTTACTTTTTCTTTTTACGACTACGGGACCCTGCAGCATGTGGCCGTGTGCTGTGCAGAAGAATTCTAGAATGCTGATGGGTAGACGAATGATGAGCTCCATGGCTTGTACTGCTTCTCTGCAGTTGATCATCACCACGTTATTCAATTGACGTAGCAGAGCAGCAACGTGGTGTTGCAGTCGAAGCCGTCATTCTTGTGCCGCCAACTCGATTTATTGCTATTTTGATGCTTGTGAATAGGTGCAATGACAAGATGCTCAATTTGGTCATTGAATGGTTTAGCAGCAGCATGGAGATGTCGTAGCCACTCCTTGATCCAGCTATATAGCTCCTTCAAATCTTCATGTCTATATTTAAGTAGGTACACATACATGCATAGGTAGGGCATTAAGTACTGCAAAGATATCATTGGCAATTGGTAGTATATATTCTTTATTGATGAATTCAAACGTCCAGTGCCTTGTGTCTTTCTAAAATCTCGAGAAAATGGCATGTTTGTCTTGTTGAATCTCCTTATGTTGACCGTAGACCTTTGCTTGATTATTGTTACAAGTAGCCATTACATTACACAAAAAGCACTCCAATGCAGGGAAGTGGCTGAACGTCAAGAGTAGAATTGATCAACTATTGACTTTGACCATTTAGATGGACTACAAACTTGATGCATCACAGACTCCTCTTTGCTACAGTGTCTTCAGCTCTTGATATTATTATTCCTGGACCCAAATGCCCATGCATGTTGGCTTACCCTGCAGCAAAAACTTAGAGTGGTTCGTTATCGGCTTATCGCAGGTTCCCCCGCCGGCCAACCAGCGACGCGTTGCCAGTCACCAGCCCGCTTTTTTTTGTTTTCAATCCCCCACCATCTCCCCTCCTAACCACAATTTTTGGTGCAAGCATCGCCTCTCTCCCAGGAACCGCGTTTTGGGAACCGAACAGAGGGAGAAAGAGAAAAGGAAAAAGGAAAAAAGAAAAGAAGCAGAGAAATCCATCCCTTTTCCAGCGCCAGATCTGCTCTGCTCCGTCCCTTGAAGCATCGCCATTCGCCCATCATGGAGGACCAGCTGGCGCAGCTCCTGGCCAACACGCAGCTCCCCGAACAAGCACCCCGCCAAGCTGCTGAACTCGAAATCAGACGGGCTGAGTCGAATCCCGCATTTCCCGTTTCCCTGGCTCGCATCGGTGCGCACTCGTCCATCGACACGAGCATTCGCCAGTCTGCCCTCAGCACGCTGCGCCTGTTTATCGAGAAGCATTGGGCCGTGGAGGAGCTCGACGACGAGCCCCATGTCCCCATCTCGGACGAGGCCAGGGAGCTTCTGAAGCAGACGCTGCTCGAGGTTGCCCTGAGCCCCGAGGACGACCGAAAGGTCAAGATTGCAGCCAGGTACGAAATAATCTCGCGTCTCACATTCAACGACCTACATGGGCCCTTGCCGGGGCTAGGATGATGCGTGCGGGCTTAAACAACAAAAAACAGTCTTACTGATGCCCTCTCTCTCTATACTCCAGTTATGCCGTTGGCAAGATTGCCATTCACGACTTCCCCGACCAATGGCCTGCACTCCTCCCCACCATTCTCAATGTCATCCCCACGGGCAACGACTCTCAGCTCCACGGCGCGTTGAGGGTGCTCAGCGACCTGGTCGACGAAAGTCTCAGCGAGGACCAGTTCTTCTCCATGGCCCAGGACATTGCCAAAGCCCTCACCGAAGTTGCCCTCAACGAGAACCGAAAGCCGATGCTGCGCGCCCTGGCCATCTCCGTCTTCCGAGGATGCTTCGACTTGATGTACATGGTCAAGGACGAAAACAAGGACGTCAAGGTCTTTGCCGAAGAGCTGCTGCTGCGATGGAACCCCTTCTTCATTGCTGTGCTCAAGGGCCGTCTACCCGAGGGCGACTCTAGTTCCGGCGCCCAGCCCGAGGCCTGGAACAGCATCATTGCTCTCAAGCTGCAAGTCGTCAAGACTCTGCTCCGCATTCGCCGAGTCTTCCCCAACCTTCTCCTTCCCCAGAGCACCACCTTCTTCACTGCCGTGTGGGAAGAGCTCAGCATCATGCAGGGCGCCTACGAGCAGCTTTACATCATCGACGAGGTGCAGTCTCGATTGGAGGACTCCGACAACCTCCCCTATACCCTCGATCTCCTCATCCTAGAGGAGCTTGACTTCCTCAACCAGTGCTTCCGCGCGCCCCCTGTCCAGGCCGAGCTTGACAGCCACCTCCAGGCCCACACCTCGGGCCACGAAGTCCCCTGGATGATGGATCTCATGAAGATGCTCGTTGGGTACTCTCGGGTCACTCGCGAGGAGCAAGAGCTCTGGGACTTTGACTGCTCCTTGTACTTGGCGGAGGAGACTTCGGTCACAGCTAATTACACTGCCCGTACTGCCGCCGGTGACCTGCTCATCAAGCTAGGCGAGTGGTTCAATGAGAAGACGGTCGACGGCTTGTTTGGACACACAAAGAGCCTCTTCCCCGGCGAGGGCCCTTCCGCCTGGAGAAGTCAGGAGGCCGCGCTCTACCTGTTTGTCATGCTCGTTAGTGACTTCCAGGATTTGAACAAGCCCATCCCCGACGTCGTCGCCAGCGCATACCTGGAGCTTGTCGACTTCTCCATCAGCCAAGCCAAGCAGCCGCTGTTGCGCGCTCGAGGGTATCTGGTGGGTGGCATCATTGGCCGCTCGCACCAGACCCCGCCCAACCTGGTTGATGCCATTGTCCACTCCATCACAAATGAAGAGTCTGAGGTTGTGCAGGTTGCGTGCATCAAGGCCATTGAAGGCCTCGTCAGCTCGGGACGTGTTGCCCATGACCGCCAGACACCCATCATCGCCTCCATCCAGTCTTACATGAACAGCAAGGACCCCGAGGAAATGGAGGAGGCTGACGAGCTCCTCGTCACCCTGACCGAGGCTCTCAGAGCCGCCATCGGAATGGACAGCCAAATTGTCATTACTAGCGAGATTCCGTCGGTGGATCTTCTCTTCCTGCTGGCCAAGCTTGGAGCCAGCAACTTCCAGGTTACGATGCTTGTGGCAGAGGCATTTGAAGACATTGTCACCAGTCTCTCAGACGCCGCTTCATATGGCGCTCTGTGCGCGCGTATCTTGCCAACATTGACTGGCGCCTTTGACGTGGCCAACCTCACAGAGGACAATCCTCTTGTTACGGTGAGTTGGTGACAACCTCGTTCAACACGAATAAAATCACATACTGACAATGACTCGACATAGGTTGCGACTGAGTTGCTCGGCGTCTTGACAGAGCATGGCTCCGAGCCTCTGCCAGAGGGCTTCGTAGCTGCCACGCTCCCCAAGCTCAACCGTCTGCTCATGGAGTCTGGAGAGGGCGATGTTTTGCGCCCTGGATCTGAGGCAGTCAAGTGGATCTTGGTTCACGACCACCAGCAGGTCTTTAACTGGCACGATTCCAACGGCCGATCCGGGCTGGAAGTCTGCCTGCACATCATTGACCGGCTCTTGGGCCCTTCCATCGAGGACAATGCCGCCTCCGAGGTGGGAGGACTCGCTGCCGAACTCGTCGAGAAGGCTGGACAAGAGCGCCTGGGACCATTCCTGCCCCAGCTCCTGCAGGCCGTTGCCAACCGACTTGCCACTGCTCAAGCGGCCGCTTTCATCCAGTCCCTCATCCTCGTCTTTGCCCGACTGTCCCTGGGCGGTGCGCAGGATGTTGTAGAGTTCCTGAGCCAGATCCAGATCAATGGCGAGAGTGGGCTTCAGGTTGTCCTGGCCAAGTGGCTGGAAAACTCTGTTAGCTTTGCCGGATATGACGAGATTAGACAAAAGTCCGTGGGAAAAAAAATCTTGGAGCGAGCCCCCCCTGGTTTGGGCAGGACAAATTTGCTAACGTGTTTGGTAGTGTGATTGCTTTGTCGAAGCTCTACTCGCTCAACGACCCGCGAGTAGCCCAAACGTCCGTCAAGGGCGATTTGATCGTCGGCGCCGATGACGGGATGATCAAGACCCGATCCCGCGCCAAGAAGAGTATGTCCAGCGGTGCCTTGACCATTTCCAGTACAGACGTCATGCTAGACCGACTGTATCACCAATACTTCAAAGAAGACATCAAGACTAATACACCAACCCAACGAATAGACCCCGACAAGTACACCATTATCCCCGCCACACTCAAGATTGTCAAGGTCTTGATTGAGGAGCTGCTCTCTGCCTCTGGTGCTCGTGCGGCCGCGAGTGCCGCGTCTGCCGCCGTTGCCAGCGCAGAATTCGACGACGAAGACAATGACGACGAGGGATGGGAAGATGACGACGACACCCTTGACCTCTCCCTGGGCGCAACCAAGGCGGAGCTCATGGCGTTTGGCATGGACTCGAGCTCACGACAGCGCGACGACGAGACGCAGCAGTACCTGACCGACTTCTTCATCCGCTGCGGCCGAGAGAACGTGGCCAACTTTCAGGAATGGTACAATTTGCTGACGGACGACGAAAAGGCCAAGCTCAACGAGGTGGCTGCTACTTCGGGCTAAAAATGATGTTTGTGGTCAGGGAGGTGTCGTATCAGACAGCTAACTCCTGCTCGAGGAAAATTCCATTCTTTTTTTTTGCCATTCATCTAAATGAAGTGAAAATAGGGGGAGGGGATTCGGACCCGTCTTGGATGGAAACCAAAAATCGCTTTTATGACAGCGGAGAGAGACAAGCGTAAAACTGAGAAGAAGAAAAAAAGGCAAAGATGACGACTGATATGAAAAAACGTTACGATGGTAGAGGCAGTGTGTGATAGATACCTTGATAGTATAGAGAGAAATGAGACATGTGCAAGAGAATGAAGGCGCCTTGTATTTCACAGTCTCACGTGTTGTTCAAGGGACTGGACATATGATACAATTCTCCAACGAGCGATAATTATTGTATGCGCTGCCCATCGCTGCCTTACACCACACAAACTATACACGTGATGGGTGTCGTATCAAGTACAATGAACGAATACTGCTCATGGACCGCTGCTCAATTTACTCCCCCCGGCGTGCGCTGTCTTAGATGATGTCGCCCGGACCAAATCCTCCCGAACCAAATCCTCCCGAACCAAACCCTCCCGAACCAGGACCAGGACCAGGACCGCCTGAGCCAGAGCCGGAGCGTCGGTTCCCGTAGCCTGTCCCCGACATATAATTAGGCCCCTGCCCGTAGTGGTACTCGGTCCCCTCGTTGGGATCAACAGGATCGTACCTGGCTCCCGGAGGCCTTTGCGGCCAGTGTCCTTGCTGTCCTGGGCGACCCCCTCTCGTAAACATGGGGTTACCAAAGGTGGGATACATGCCGTGAAAGTCGCCGCTCGGGGCTGGAAGGGGCCTGAACGGATCGCGGGGGCCAAGTCCGGGGGGGTTGAGATCGTCTTGTCCTATGTTGGCGAAGGGCGACTGTGGTCCCCCCATGGGTCGTGGCGGAGCGTGGATTTCGTGCTCATCCTCAAAGCCAGGAGGGGGAAAGTCACCGGGTATGGGTCGCCGAGGGGCGCCAGCATCGGGCAGGATATCGGGATGCGGATAGGGGTGTGGTGGCTGTTGTGGTCGGAATGGCTCTGATGGCCAGTGGAAGTCGCACCGGGGCGGTCGGGAGTCGAATGGACATGGGAGGGAAAAACTGTGGCTGTTCGAAACCGATAGGTCGCTGCTGTTGACCGCTGCCGTGTCGAATGTGTCGTCCAGTTGAAGAAGCCTCCCTGTATCCCGAGCCTTCCTCCGTCTCGACATAGCCCTCCTTCTGAAGCTTTGGAATCAGCTTTTGCACGAGATTGACCCTCACGTCCCGAAGGATGCCCTCGACGATTTCGCGCGAGTCAAACAGAGCCTTGAGCATCGTCACGAGATTCCTTCGGTCCTCGTATCCCCGGCCATCGAGGGGAATGCGAAAGGGCAGCTTGCTAGCATTGACAACCTTTCGGGTCTCATACTGGACCCGGTGGATCTTGTCGTCGCCGACGGCGAGAGCCCGGATCTCGACCTTTGCGCCCATGCGGTCGACGCGCAGGACAAACGTCATGGCCGACTGTTTGTGCTTGTAGACAAAGGAGAGAGCGCCGAATCCATTATTCCACTGAGGGGGCAGGCGAGGCGCCAGAGTCAGGCATGCCTCTGTGTATGATGGAGAGGGTGTTAGTAACTCATTTGGCCTTGTGAGAGTGAGGGGTTGCAGGCATACCCAATAACTTGTCTTCGTTAAAGCCGAGCAGCCGAAAGTCGAGAGAGGCAAAGTAGGCGTGTGCGAGCAGCGCTACGACTTCGTAGGAACTTGCGATGTCGGACGATTCGTCGTTGGGCTGATGCGTGGGCAGAGCATCGGCCATGGCCTGGAGCACCGAATCTGTGCTGACCGGCTGCCGCGGTTCCCGTTCCGCCATGATGAGAGGCTTGGAGATTTGATTGTAGCGATGGGATTCCAGCAATGCGCGGTGGATAGAAGAGATGAAGATGGTGATACAGAGTTGCTGGTGTTGTTGTGTTATTGGATGTTGTTGAAGTTAAAAGTTGCACGTTGGAGGCGTCATTGCCACTGCTGCCTTTAAGACCGGGGAAGCTCAGCCCTACAGCCGCCCTCTAGCTCCAGCGAGCTCCAGCGAGCTTCAGTGGATCGCAGTACCGCCAGGTAGCGATTACTTGGCAGGGCGTGCTTGTGCATCTGAATGGATTGGTACTGAATACATCCAACAACTCACAAGACAGCAGCTACTGTATGACGAAATGGAGGCCCATCATCAACCATGAATCATTCACTCATTCAATCACATGACACTCCATCACTCGCAACTCAACCTCTCTACATTTCCCCCCAAACCACCAAAAACCAACCATCACCACCCAAATGTCAGCCTCACCACCACAACCTCCTCTTCAACCTCCCCAAGACTCTTCTTTTCTCCACCCGCACGACGCAACCCCCCTCCTCTCCTCCTTCACCTCCTTCCTCACCATCGCCATCCACTCCCTCCTCTTCCACCGCCGCCTCTACCCGCCAACGTCCTTCCTCGCCGCCCGCGCCTACAACCTCCCCGTCCACCAGTCCCGCCACCCGCGTCTCTGCGCCTGGATCGCCGACGCCGTCGCCGCAATCACCGTCCAGCTGCGCGCCGGCTCCGTCCGCCGCATCGTCCTCGCCGTCCACGCTCCGGCTTCCGTCGTGGAGAGATGGGTCTTTGACGTGCATCGCTTTCCCGCATGGGGTGACGACGACGCCGAGGAACCGGACGCGCCTACTTCTCACCAGGAGGACCAGCAGGAGGAGGACGAAGAGGAAGAAGAGGAGGAGGAAGAGGAGGAAGAAGAGGAGGAAGAGGCGGAAGATGATGCTGACGAGACGCTCAACTGGGCCGACATCCACGAGGCGCTGAGGGCGGCCCTGCAGAGACTCGCGTTCGCGGCGCAAGGCGCACCCAAGTTGCCGCCAGGATGTACATTCTCGCTCGCGCTGGAATTGAGAGGCGAGGCTGAAGCCCCCATCGGTGTAAGCAGAAACCTTGACAAGGCCAAAGAAGAAAACGAGAGCTGCCCAAAGTATAACAGAGAAGCACCAGCTAACACCACGCCTCAGCATCCCCAACCGTGGATCCCTTCTCAAGGCCCTTTGCAGCCTCCGACCGCAGAGAAACCGCATCAGGGTGAATCGTTGCGAGGAGCTGCCACCAAACCCGTTCGCTCAGTAAGAGCAGATCCCCTATTCTTCGAGTGCTGGCTCGAACAAGGCCCCGAAACCGAGGCTGTACGTTCCAACAGCGGCATCGTGACGAATACATTATCAGAAAAAGAAATCACAACGAAAGGAGAAGACATAAAAAGAAATCACAACGAAAGGAGGACACAAAAAAAAGGACATCAATAGACATGTGAAAAAGAAATAGAGTAAAAATTAATGTAATGCGTCTGCGTCGTCATAACATTCTTCATCTTGCTATGATCATCCCGTACTCTCTACCATTTTCATGTCAAAACAAAAATTAAAAAATAGAGAAGAAAAACAAAAAAAGACCCCATTCTAAAACACATAAATCCCATCTGGGGCCATAGAAAAAAAAAAGAAAAAGCATACAAGAAAAAAGAGTCGGAAAATCCCTTCCCTCCCCCAAATTTCATAAAAAGACAGAAC
>MDJU01000791.1:0-13742 GCA_001721665.1 Trichoderma pleuroti | reverse complement strand
CATATTAGTAAAAAGATATATTAACTTTTATTATTAATAGCTTTATAGGCTTATATAATACTTAATTTTATTAAATATTATATTAAATTTAATATTTTATTACTATATTTCTTATATATTTAACCTATATTCTTTAGCCTCTTAATATTAGTGTTTTTTAATTTCTTAAGTATATTTATTAAAAGGTTTTATAAAAATCTCTTTTTAAAAGTAATCTAGCCTTTATCTAAATTAATTTCCTTACTATTTTTTAATAAATATATAAAAAAAGCTTTATTTAATAAAATATTATCTTAAGCTTTAAGGAGATTAATATTTATCCCTTTAATATATAGCCGGCAGTTATAAAAGTCTTTGCTTAATAATAAAGGCATTAGAAAGTAATAAACCTAGCTTTTTTATTACTTCTGCTTAAGGAAATATAATTTTATTAGGCTTTAACCTTAATTTATAAGGCCTATAAGAAATATAATAAATTTATAAGTTTTTTAATTTATAAAGGACTTTATTAAGCTAGTTTTATAATTACAAAAGCTTATATACTTAAAAAATATATTATTAACTTTATAATAGATTATACTTACTATATTAAAAAGCTAGTATGTTATAAAAAGTATAATAGCCTTATTTAACTATCTAGGGACTTTTATACTATTATTAGCCTTAATTAAATTTAATAATAAAATAATTAAATAAGGGAAAAGAATAAAGCTAAGATAATAAAGTAATAGCTATAAAAAGGCTACTTAGGTTATTAAGCTTAAGATTAAATAACTAAAGAATCTATAGTAAAATAAATAAAAAGAAAGATAAGTAATAAAGTAAAAATATTTAATATTTATAATATAGCTAGATTATATTAAGAAGTATAAGAAATTTCTTATCCTTAAAGTTTAAAATAACAAATTTATAAAGCTTTTAGGTTATAGAAAGGATCCCTTCTTCTTTAATATAACTAAGGATTATTTTTAATATATTAAAGAAGTTATATAATATACCTTAATAAAGCTACTAATTTTAAATTAAATATTTAAATACTCCTAAGGTATTAAGATAAATAATATAATTAATATTATAATAAGGCCTTTTAGTAATTATAATAATAATCTTATAAAAGAAGAAATATAAGAAATAATATAGTAAATATTACCTAGCTTTATTAATAATATTAGTAATAATAATAATTTCAATAGCTTACTATTATCATTAACTTTACCTAAGTTAAAATTATAATATTATAATATTTAGAAAATACTAGAAGACTTCTAAAAGATTAAAAAATTATAGTTTTATTTTATAATATAGCTAATTTAATTAAATTAGAACCTTAAAGACCCTAGGATAAAGAAAGTAATATTAAAAATAGCTATATTTTAGCTATAATTTAAAGTGTTTTGGTTTTTAGGGTATTTTAGGGGTTTTAGGGCTAACTTAGAGGCGAAGACGAGAAGTTAGCCACCAAAGGTGGAGCCAACGGGTAGATAGACCAACATCAAGATATGCAGTACGGCATGGAGTCACAGCGCTCGAATATTGTTATGATCTAACCCTCAACCAGCATACTCTACAAGTATAGGTTCACAACTATGGCATAGCAAGTGGGGATAGTCTAGGTATTCCCGCCTGCATAGGTACCGAAAGATGCTCAGGTGAAGTCATTTTTTTTTCTCAACTTACTGTACGCCAATGGTCCATCGCCAAGATACAGCATATTATTACAACGTTGCTGATTGTACCTAGGCCATATCAATAATTTATAGTATTTCTCCACATAGATACTCAGAGAGACATATCTCAACTGCTTGATATGGGATACCGGTCCGATTGTCTGGACTCTGGGCAGCTGGCCAAGAGTCACAATGGTCAGCACTAAACGGGTTTCCACAATTACGTTGGCTTCTTTACTCTACACAAGTGGTATAGATTTGCAGTTCTAACAACTGTTTTTCTTCTCTAGGCACGACGATACCGTTTTGGCAATGCAAACATATGTCTGGAATTGCTGTTCATTGGCCGGCATGAAAGCCATCGCACCATTCACCCTACTATCGAACATATCGGATTCACATTCAGCGTGGGAAAGAGCTGCGGCGAAAGCCTTCATGCCACCATACCGCAATTGCTGTTGCCTACAGCCGACCTCGCCGTGGTACCATATTGTCCCTTGCTCGCCCCATTCGGGTGACCGCTTGTTTTTCCTTGCTCAGGGGCATCTGTCAACGGCGATATCTTTAGTTGAAAGCTCATCCAAAACGGCACTTGTCTCCCCATACTCGCCGCTTCATTAATTTCGTATGCGCTACTACGGGGCCCAGCGTATGAACAATAATCGACATGCTTTTTCGTAACTAATTTTGTAAAAATGGCTGATCACAGAGTTACGCTTTTTCCAATGAACTTACATCTCAAACATCTGTATAAAAGGCGATATGTGATGGAAAGATGCAGCAAAAAGTTGTCATCATTTTAGAAACCATCCCCTCATAGGCTAACTAGTTGATCTGGGACGAGCAGTCACCTTGAGGCCTCTGGGGGTACAATTTATGCTCTCCCAATGGCTAAACTTCCTCTTGTCATCCTCAGAGATACCCCATTCAAAAGCCATGACCAGCGCGGCGATGCAAACGCTCAATTCCATGTAAGCCAGATTGCGCCCAATACACGCCCTTCCTCCCAATGTAAATGGTGAAACAAAATCCTTCAAGTTCCTTCTTTCTGCATCCGAAAAGTCTGGGTTTTCTGGAAGCCATCGTTCTGGGAGCCATTTCAACGGCTCTCGAAAGAGGCTCTCATCTCGGTGCATTATGTATACCGAGGAGGAAACAGTCTCTCCGGCCGGAACATGGTGGCCTGCAATCACGGCTCCGTTTTGAACAATTCTTCGTGGTAGATTGAACCGTACTGGAGGCAATAGCCTGAACGTTTCGTCCAAAACTGCTGTCAGAAATGGTATCTTGCTCAGCTCCATGTATGAAGCAATCGGCTGCGATTTTTTTGGCAATGATTCGGTGAGGAGCTTGTAGAGCTTCTGTTGGCATTCTAGATGAGATGCAAGCTCATAAATCGTATTTGTAAGTGAGATCTGGATGGTATCATTTCCTGAAAATGGTCAGCAAAGATGAACGAGAGCATGCAACACTGTTAACATCTACTAGGTAGTTAACGAACCTGCATTCAAAAATGTACCGCACTCGGCAATAAGCTCTGGCGACTCCATAGGAACAGGGCATCTCTTAGTCTTTTGTGTCGGAAAGAAAGAGAAGAAGTCAGTGTCATTGGAATTAACCCCGTTCCATACACTTGACAATGCCATATCTTGCCATTCCTGAAAAATGATCCGCAGCTGCCGTCTGATACATTGGCTTCGTAACAAACCTTGAAATCAGATACAAAGGTGGGGGAAGGTGTGCGCAAAGGGCGTTGAATTGCACACCGGCTTGGAAGCATCGGATCGCTGGCACTGTCTTGACGCCCCCATCGCCAGTCATGGAGTTACAGTCATCGCTCCCGCATTTTAGGAACCCGTAAGATGAAGACCATAGCATTTTGGAGATGACATCGAACGAAAACATGTTCAACCAGGGCTGTATATCAAATACGCCTTCTAAAACCACGTGCTTGTCATCGTCGGATAAAGCTCCTCCTCTCAGCTTGATGTGGATTGCTGCGAGTAGCTCCTCCACTGAGCTTGTCACTTTTGGTTCCATTCTCAGAATGTTTTTTGCCGAAAAAATACTTGACAGATTCTTCCGCTTGATTGAATGCAGCTGGCGATCTGTTGCGTCTCCCATGGATGGATTGCTGTTTGCCAAATTATCGTAAAAGATATCCTTGAGAATTGGAGAACCATGGCCATATATATCCTTGTATGCCCCAGGAGCCGAGAAGGAGAGTGTCTTAGGACCAATCCGAAGAACCGGGCCGAGCTTTTGGTGTGCCACGTCGAGAGCTTCATACTTTTTGCCTCTAGCATTATGCCACATCATCCACAACGGTGACAATGCAGCCGCCAAAGATGGTGAAGGAAACCGGCGTAGACGGTGGACATTGGCAAGGAAGTATAGTACCGAATATAGTAACGTAGCAAATGGCAGCGCAACAAAGGCCCCAATGAGGAGTTGGACTAGATATCGCGTCAGATATTGTTCATGGAGACAGGAGCGCATCCTTTTGTCATACTCGTGAAACTCATCACGTATCTGTAAATAATGAAACTAACAGGTGGAATGTTCTAAATGTCATCAACCCTCGTGACGATGTTTGTACAAGTTCTGAGAATTTCCTTGGGCGTCTGATCATAGGTCTATTTATAAAACCGTGAGGCCAGCATCATTTCTGGCTATCCGAAGTCGGGTTTTGAGAAACCAATACTCTCGCACCATTAAATTAGTTCCAAATTCAAGATGAATACACTGCCCGAACTCGGGTAATAAACATCCAGATGTCCTGTAGTTGAGGGTAACACCGTACCGTGTCACTGTGATTCCCGAACTCGGGAATCGCACTATGTAAGTTCAACGTCAAGCCCATCGTAAAAGGCCTGGCAATTAGAGGATAGCATTTTAGTGAGATGATCCAAATCTAATAAAACACAATTTGTCTAAAATTGTTACTATAAAGGCAACAATAACGATTGATGATGGTATACATAGGCTATGCGATAGGTATCGAAGAGGACCAACTGGTCGAACCGCGACTCTGGTATCCTTAATTCGGTACACGAAAGTCATTCGTTTTGGCACCGGGACCAATATCTCCTTCCTCCAATAGAGGGCCAATTTTGAAAGCCGGCATCTCTTTAAAATCCAGTTTAGCGGGATGGTCTTTGGGACACCAATGTAGAGTACCATATCTCAACCAATGTGCATATGTTCCTGGGACATTATCGCTGCCCTCATTGTTCCTCCATAGTGAGCTCAAAGTCTCGCCCATAATCCTGACAATTATGCCTGTAGCGAGCTTCATGCCAAAACTTTTGGATAGGCAATCTTCTACAATCTTGCGTGCGAGTCGTTGGTCGTCGCTTTCCTCTTCACCGGCCTTGGCAACAGGCAGAGACATGAGCTCAAACTGTATGGGGCCGTTCCATGCGGTGATTACGTTAATAAGCTGTGATCCAACCATGTAGTCATATGCATAGATGTGCTCTGCTACATATTTCGGTCCGTTCCAATCATCTTCCAGGTCGATCAAGCCCATGACCATGGTAATAACCTGTCCCTGGATGATGTAATCGGTCAACATTTTGGCAGTCTCCTCTCGTCCATACGTTCTGCCATTCTCTTCCATCGAGTGTCCAGTATCGAGTAAGGGAATTCCCTTCAGCAAGGGGCTAGCATGCATTCCCTCGGTGCTTGTCTTTCCCCCATCTTCAGCCCACAGTGCAAGCAACAGCTTATGACACCGTAGAAAGAAAGGATTGTTTCGTCCCGAGGCCAGGAAATAGTTTGCCATGCCTCGCTCTTCGGGTCCGCCCATGTTGTAAGTGAAAACATCGTATGGCAAGCTCGGGTCGCCGATTGTAGCGTTCCATACACGGTCCAAATCTCCTATTTGGACCATGCCTACGTCCGCATAGACGCCTCCATATTTCAATAAGAGGGGAAATCTCACGAGATCCGAGATATGCTGGTATGAGTGATGGCCGCCAACCGAGCCATCCGTCAACGCTTTAGGAAACACATCTGGATCGTGAATGTCGAGGTAGTGTTCAACATGCAAGGGAGAGCCGGCTTCAAAATCCAGGACGCGGACTACCCATCCCTTCTTGGAGAATCTTCTGTGCCAATTCCGAACTGTGCGCCGAGTATAGCCGTGCATTTTGCCAATGCCACTGTGCCAGAAGAACCAGATATTCTTCTCGTCCGAGATGGGTTTAGGATTGAAGAGATCTTGATCCACTTCGTCGTCTGATCGGAGGTCTAATTCATCATGCGGGATGGCGTAGACGCCATCTGGCATGGGATACGACAGGGTCGAGTCCATTACGCGGGGTAGCTGTGACTGGGTATTGAGAGGAGTGGTGAGATGGCTCATGAACAGTGAAGCAGAAGTTAGTTGCTAGAGAGATGGACTCGTGAAGGGAACTTCTCCTCACGTTATATTTCCGTGGTGAGCATTCAGAGCGACATGCAAATAGAATATTTGATGGGCCCATTAGCCAGTTTGTTTCTCGAAATTGGATTGAGGGGCACTCAGCCTTGCGATGAGTCACTGCGTGCTGCCAAGCGCCACAAACAATGATGAGTAGTCACTTCCCGCGGGGCAGGCTGTGGCAATTTTACACCCGACATGAAACAAAGTGTCGTAGAGTCAGCGCGATAAGGGATGACAAACTCGAAACTGTACATGTATGCTACACCTTTACAACTTTTTCTTTGATCCACCACTGAAATCTCATCCAGGGAGTCATCTGTCAAAACACGGGAGATACAGAGACGGCTAGCCAGCATGTGGTTGCCGTGACTCTACGCAAAGGTTTTCACCAAAAAAAAAGGCGCCAGCCGTCCGTAAGTGACGCCTCCATACTATTTTAACGGATCCATGGAGGTTCTCTGTGGCCTACGACGTGTAAGCCTCAGCGGGGCTCAAAGTCATGAAGATTACAATTGTACTCATCGCGATCTGCAAAGGATGCGGAAGCGAGAAGACCGAAAAGAAATTGACACATGGAACTAAACACAAATAGCAACGACGTAAAAAATGTTTCTTCAACTAGACATTAGAATTCGTTAAACGGAACCATTTTTTTCAATTCTCAAGGCCTCGATTAATACTAAATTATATCCCTTCAAGGGGCAGTCAGTGTTCGTCCACGCACCACCATCCTACAGCTTCTCTATATGCAATGGTGAAATCTATAGAAGTGACAGTAGAGCCAAAAGGACGGAGGCGAAGCCTGGAACAACCAATGTACGGCTCGCACTGCTACCAACGGGCACAGTGGGAGCAGTAACGCCACCAGTGGTGGTGGTTACTCCTCCAGTGGGCAATGTGGTGTTCCATGCCACTGGAGAACTAGTTACTGGCTCGGTGGCACCGGCGGGCGTGCTCTCGGAAGTGCTAAATTGGACGTATTAGTACTCTAGAATTCACATTTTAATAAGACGTAAAACTGACATTGTGGCTCCATTCGTGACGGTGTGGGTAAGTGTGCAGGGGCAATCAGTGATGGTGAGGGTAGTGGCCTAAACAGCTGGTTAGTGAAACTTGATCAGGATTGCTCAAAAGGTTCAAGTCTGCTTGCCTGGGTAACAGTGTAAGTGCTGGAGCCGGCTGTGAAAACAGTGCTACCTGGGCAATAGGTTGTGTAGCCAGTGACAACTTCAGTGATGGTCGTTACACTGGCTGGCTGAGAGGTGGATGTCGCAGCAGCGACGCTGGTGGCCGCGGAAGAGCTGCCAGAGGAGCCACAGGTTCCCTTTGCGTCTCGCTTCAACAGAGTAAGCTCATCGCCCGTGGAGCCATCTGAGCCGTGGATGTAGCTCCATGAAAGCGCAGTGGCGTTATAAACAGTCAGTTCACCAAGTCCAAAGTTGGTCTGGTCAAGGTAGGTAGTAATGTCCAAAAGAGGATCTGAGCCAAGAGTGCTGTGGCTCTCAATGTTTCCTGCAGCTCCGTTGATGATGTGGGCCATGGAAACTCCTGGGTTTGTCCAGTAGGTGTTGTTGTTGATCACAGAGGCCTGATCGATTGTGCCGTTGCTTCCAAGAGGAAGAAGACGCTCATACCAGTGAATGTGTCTATACAAAGTTAGTATTTGTGTTCCAGGTTGGGCAAATATGTCGTGGGGCATACGCAGAAATGTAGAGATCGACTCCATTTTGCAGCATAAGATCTTCAAAAGCCGTGCGAATGGTCTTTTGATATCCTGAGACCTGGGAACTATAGAATGGGCGATGGCTCATTGCAATAACCCAGGGGGTCTTGCAGCGATCGACACTCTCCAAATCCTTCTTCAACCACTGGTACTGAGCATAGGCATTTCGGTCGTTGTAGTCACCGTCAACAGCGCCGAACGGACCACTGTCGGTAACATATGTCTGGTTGGCAAAAGGGTGAGTTTGGTTTCCCTTCACATCCTTGGCAAACGGCCACTCGGGGCTGTTGGGGTAGTCCGTCTCTCCGTCAAGGGAAACGAAATGGGCCAGGCCATAATCGAATGAATACCAAAAGTTACCAACACCCCCAGTCTCGGCTCCGGGCATGCGGAATCGGTTTTGGAAGGCAGTAAAGTTCCTGCGTGTCGTTAGAGGCTATGTTTCACATTGCAACGTATTTGTAACATACCTCTGAGAAGGAGGGCAGCTGTAATATGTAAGGGAAGATTTGGCAGCACTGCCGTTGGGCTGGTTCGTGTTCAAGTAAGCCGTGAGAACGTTGCCGGGGCCATCAAATTCGGCGCAGCTGGCTTCGTGGTTACCGGGCAGGACCATGTGCGGGGCCTTGAGGGTGACGGAGTTCATCCATTGCTGCCAGAGATCCCAATTCGACTCATATAGTACACTCATATCTCCACCCTGCGGGCCTCCTTGGTTGGCAACTTCTCCGGCCGGGAGAGGCGTGTCGTACTCCTTCGGAATGGGGCCACCTCCAGGCAGCTGAGTAGAGGTGCCATTATAGCAGACAGGCCAGTCACTTTCGCAGGGAAGGATTCCAGAATACCAGTCATCGGCATAGCTAATGTCGCCTCCGTGCCAAATGAATGCAGCGCCATTGTTGACGGCCTCGTTGAGATACTTGTAAGTTCCACCAGCGTTGGTGTAGCCCATGTCATTGATGACGGCAACGGTGAACTCAGAAGCGTCCCCTGCCGGCTTCGCCGTCTTAAAAGACAGAACATCAGATGCAGTGGTGCCGTTTGCTGCCGGAATCTGGTAATAGTAGGTCGTTCCGGGCTTCAGGTTGCCAATCTGGACATCGTGGAAGAACTCGCTGCACTGTGTAATCACAACCGAGGAGCACGAAGGAGTCCGGCCATATCTGCGCACACTTGTTAGCTAGACTTAACACGGAATCAATGGAGGATAGTTATACGTCACAGATTTGCCGGTAGCGGTATTGCTGAGGTCAGATGCGCTGGTACCCCAGACGACAGAGGGAGCCTCTCCCAAACCAAAGGGCGTCTGATAGTGAATGTTGATGCCATTTGGTACGTATGCAAGGGAAATGACGTTGACGTTGTTGGTCGGGCTTGAAGTAGCTGGCTTCACAGCAGGCGGCTCTGCCAGTCGCACAAATCCCTTACCATTGCCATTGACAGTCGGGTCAAGCCAGTCGCCAATGGGGACCTTGGGCCCAGTATAGGGATAAAGCTCGTCGACGGTTGGCGCAGCGTCAACCACCACCGCAAGAATGGCCCCCAAGAGAGGAGCGGACTTCATGGTGGATAATGAATTGATCCTTTCTACTGGTCCGATATTCGGATTAACGAATGGCAATGAGGAGAGACCAAGCAGCCGAAGGCAAGGAAAACCACGCGACTGAAGGCAAGACTTGACGCACAACCGCTCACAAAACCAAATCAGGCAAAAAAAAACAAAATGCGACCGAGAGCTGGGGGGCATTTAATACAAATTGATTCCGCAGCTTGCCTAGGCATCGACACGGCTAGGTATCTGGTCCATTTTCACCTGCCATTTGGATGAAGGTGTTATCACGACTCCATTCGAACTCGGTGTAGTTCGGATGCGATCCCGATCCATACCAGCACTAACAACGCTCTTCATATGCCCGATATGGGCAAAACTCCTCCAATCCAATGGAGACGCAGATTACACGTGTAGATATGGCAACGCCTTGACGGACTCAGCACGAACAAAACAGCCAAGTGATGTGGATCCGTTGCTAGCACCTACCACAGACCCTAGCTGTTGTCCAGGGTTTTGTAAATGAATCGGTTAATCGGCATCGAATATTTTTCTGGGCACCATTGAAAATGTCCCAGATGGTAAGCACAATCGCGTTGGCAAGCAGAGCCAGTCCTCCCACACGAGCTGTCAAAATTTTCCTCCGCATACTGCAGCACAGTCCAGAGATGCTAAGCCTAATTTTACCACAATCCGGGATCGAAAACTACCGGTTTCTTTTTTTTTAAAAAAAAAATACTCTATAGCAAGCATAGTGAGCAATTCTCCTACTGTACAACGTATACTAGAACCAATGTGTTCCTTAGAGTAACGATGCAACATCACTCCCAAAACTCGGGAAGTTTTCACTCGCATCTGTATACACATCTACAAATCTCCGCGCTACGGCAACCATCTCGCCAGAATTAGCCTTAGCTCGTCGTCGTCGGTCCAAGAAAAGGGTTAGCTGCC
This sequence comes from Trichoderma pleuroti, assembly GCA_001721665.1. Lineage (NCBI taxonomy): Eukaryota > Fungi > Ascomycota > Sordariomycetes > Hypocreales > Hypocreaceae > Trichoderma > Trichoderma pleuroti. Next base: position 3,423 of record MDJU01000791.1, on the reverse strand, counting down.
AATAGCCGTCAGGTACCAGCTTACCAACTTCATGATCCTCTATTTAAGAGTATGTGTATTTAAGAGTATGTGTGGCGTTCTACTTCCCTCATATAGTATGAACGGATATACACCACGTGGATAAAACATTAGAAACAATTGAAATGCAACCCATTCATCTGCCAGCACAACACGAATGTCCTCGTCATCATGAGCAATGTCAAGCAATGTCTTTTATCCAGCCGAAACATGGAGAAACGCGGAGCTTTGATTCGGTCCTCTACAGAAATACTCTAAAAGCAGCCTAAATACAGTGGCTCAGCCAGTTAGCCTCGGGGAGTCTTGAGAGAGCTGATGAAAGCAGCCCATGGGTATACACAAATGAAAACGCAGCAATTCCTAAGCAAGGCACATGATGCCTGCGCACATGTCTCCATACTCGGAATACTATTTCGGTTCACCTACTTAGCTTGTCTCATCCAAAACATCAAGCACTACGTACCTCGGCCTATGTGTCGTCCACGTGGCAAGGCAGATCGATGAAACCCCCAGCTCTCTTGACTTATTACAAGATTCGTGGTCATGGCGACAACATATAGGTATGCGGTCATATAAAATGTATGGAATGCATTTCTTATTGCTCCGACAAGACCCTATAAACGGCAATCATATCCTCATCTTCCAATCCGGAATCCATTGCTTGTTTGTACAAAGAGTTGCACACTTGGATAAGAGGAGTCTTTGCTTCTGCGGCATTCGCCGCTGTCCGAATCAGCTCGGTGCTGTTATAGCAATCCTTCACAGCCGCTTGGGCAGACCAGTCCTGTTTGGCCATTTTGGCTAGCTTTATCTTCGAATAAGCAGAGGCCAGGGGGCCAGCATCCAGCACACTACTGAATGCTTCAAGATTGAGACCCTGTGCTCGGGCTAGATTCATTGATTCCGCGAGCCCAGCGGTAACAGTGATGAGAAAGATGTTCACCGCGTACTTAGTCTTGAGGCCAGCCCCGATAGGCCCGCAATAAACAGCTGCACTGGTAATGGGCTCAACAAAAGGTCGGATGCGCTCGCACTCGGCCTGGTCGCCAGCCATCATTCCCACCAGATTCCCTGTTTCGGCCGGCACTTTGCTCCCACTGACAGGCATCTCGATAAACTTGCCACCTGCTTCCTGGACCTCTTTTGCCAGACTCTGACTGAATTCCACAGAAACTGAACTGGTGTTGACAAGCGTTTTTCCGCGAAGGGCCTTTCTGAAGTCGTCATCGATTACGGACCGTATGGCAAGGCCATCAAACATCATGGTGAAGATGACATCGGATTGTTCGACCACTTTGGCTGGTGTCTGGCCAAGCCCAGCTCCGGCTTGTACCAACGCTGCGCATTTAGAGGCCGTTCTATTCCAGACAGTAGTGGGGAATCTGCGACACAAATTGAGAGCCATGGGCGTTCCCATCACGCCTAGGCCTAAGAATCCAACGCTCATATTGTCTGGTAGAAAGTTTTATTCTTGCAGCTATTCCGTTGGCCAGCTCTCCTCTCTACCATGGGATAACCTTCCCAGGTATATAAGATACTGAAATGCCCAGAGAATGATTGTAATCCCCAACCAGCAATCGTCTTTCATAGGGCGCGGCTAAAAAGCTGGCCAATTGCACAGCTCTAGAGCGGTTAGATGCGGCCTCGAATGGCTTAACCGCATCCTTCATAACAATTGCTCCAAGTAAACATGAGTGGCATGGAAGCAGGGCATTAATTGTTCCCGAACAGCTGGGGTGTCTCTTTTACGAGCAAGATAATTTGGTGTGCATGTATATGTAATCTGCTGAGGTTTGTCACATAGATACCGTACCTGGGAGGTAGTTATAGATAAAAAGAAACTTGACATTGTAACAAGGCACTGATTAAGCTTAAACGATGGACCCAAATCAACACGTTCGGGTAATATAATGACACAACCGAGATTTCTTTAATCTACGGGCCTGTGGGTGATTTGTGTATATGGAGAACCCTGTTTTCCCAGAAATTTGAGTTTCACTGGTCGAAATAAGTCGCGGTAAGAGGAAACGCGAACCCCGAATCGCGTATTAGTAATCGTGTCAAGATACGCGGTTCGGTTACAATTGACCATCTAGATGAGCGATGAAAAGAGTTCTTCGTGAGGAGAAAATGAAGAAAGAAAAATATTGGTTATTACGTTTGCATTTTCACTAAATGTTTTTTTTACTATTGGCATAAAGAACATAAGCCTTAGAAGGGATGGCAATAAAGCTGTTTATATTTCCAAGACTTCAGCCTCTTAAGTAGGGTTATTATAACCTATAGGTAATAGGTAGTTTAATAACTAAGTCCTGCCTATAGGTAATAAATAAGTAATAAATAAATAAATAAAGTTAATATATACTTAATTTATTAGAGCCTATTTATGTAGGGCGCGGTTGCATAACGCCTGCGCATTAACTACGTTACAGAGGCGTAGGTTAAGGGTTATAAAAGCCCTTAGCTTAGTAATAGTATTATAAAAAACCTAAAATACTAAAGAAAAAAATTAAAAAAGATAGAGATAAATATAATTACTTTACTACCTTAAGCTTATATATTTACTATATAGCTTTTATAATTATTCTTTATCCCTCTTTACTTTCTTTAGTAACTTAACTTTTAATAGGGCTATAATTTATCTCTTAAAGTTTACTTTTTTATTATAAATTTAAGTTTTTAGTTTTATAAAAGTATATAAATTTAATCTTATTTATATTAAAAAAAACTATATTTTTATTACTTTAATTTAAAATATCTTTTAGTTTTTATTAAAGCTTTTAAGTAATTTCTTTAATATTAGCTTTTATTATTATAATATTAATATTATTTATATACTTAAATTAAATATTAAGGTTATTAAGCTTTAGGCTAAAGAAAAAGTAAATATAAAAAATATAAAAAATAAAGGATTTTTATAAAGCTTTATACTTTAGTTTTATTTTTAAAAAGATAGTTTTATAATTATTTTAAATAAAAGCTTTATAATTACTTTTAAAGAAATTAACTTATTTTATAAAAAAAAGGTTATTTTTATTTTTTAAGTTTATATATTAAGTAATTATATATAATTATATTAAAAATACCTAAGATATTAAATATAAAAAAGGAAATAATAAAGCCTTATATTAAGGTAACTTTAGTATTATATAGTAAGTAGATAATTAAGTTTATTATAAACCTTTTTAAAAAAGCCTTAAAGTATTATTTTAATAATATTTTATATTTTATTATTAAAAAAAACCTTTTTAATTAAAAAGTTTTTTAAAGCTTTTACTTATATAAAAGAATAAGAAGATAAGTTTATAATCTTTATATATAATATATATTTTCTTTAGCTTCTTAAGTTTAAGAATAATAATAATTTTTATATTTTAAAAAAAAATATTTTATTATTAAGTATTT
>MDJU01000790.1:0-13840 GCA_001721665.1 Trichoderma pleuroti | reverse complement strand
GCCGGGTAGAAGCAATAGCAGCTGACGACCTCGTGGTTGGAGCAAGGGCTCATGACAATCTTATTGATGCCTTGCCCGCCCCAGAACTCAATGGCACTGTTATCAGCGAATTCGCCAAGGCCCAACGATAAGATAAGAATGGGTTATTAATAAAGACCCACTTTAATTTGGGTTACCCAATGGGTACCCAGCAATTTTAATGGGCGCCCAATGGGACCCACGGGCTGGGTAATTGCAACTATAAAGGAAACCATGCTATTGCACTCGCTGCTGCTTCTCAACTGTTAGCCTATCGCCGTGGACTCACTATTCCAGTCCAGGTGTTTATGTCTACTGAGACTCTGAAAGAGAAAATTGACACGATACAGAAATTGGGAGGTTCTATTCGCCTAGTGCATGGTGGAGGCCTTGATCAATGCCGTCAAGAAGCTATGCAGGTTGCGCGTGCAACGCACACACAAATCATTCCATCTTGTGATGACCTTGAGATTACAGCGGGACACGCTACTGTGGCTACGGAGATCTCGCAGCAAGCAGTAGAAACCTTTGGACAACCTTTGGATGTAATCATCGCTCCTGTTGGAGGAGGCAGCCTGTTGGCAGGGGTAACCACCTGGTTTCATGGCTCCATGACACAGATCTGGGCAGCGGAGCCGATGATTGGAGGCCCCAATCTAGAACAAAGCTTGCGTCGGGGTAGGCTCTTGCAGTGTGATGGAAGTCATACAATCGCAGACGGTCAACGCTCATCGATTGGAGAGAAAACCTGGAACGTTTTTCATCGTCAATCTCCCTTGACCGGCTGCATTTCCGTTACTGAATCTTCGATTCTAGAGGCAATGAAACTATATGCTAACCACTACGAGGACTTAATCGAACCTAGTAGTGCCGTCGCCATTGCAGCAGCCATGTCGGGGTTAGTCACAGGTCGTTTTCGTAAAAGCGAAGATGGTGTACTACGGATTGGTATCATCTTGACCGGGGGAAACGTCAGTTACCACCGATTCCGACAATTAATTGCGTCGACTTAGAGGTAGCTGATAATGCTGTGTACGACATATCCATAGACTCACCGCTACTTCATGTTGGTGATACGAACATACAACGTATAGTGCAAACAATCATTTTCATTTAAGTTGCGTTACCAGACTAAGTTTGAGACACAATAATAACATTAACCCGAGTGCTACAAAGGGCACACATGTATGACACGCAATTGTGCACCGTTGCCTGTAATATCGTGTGTCCGCCACATGATGCAGTCTCCCAAATATGACCAGAAATATTTTACCTAATATTCCATCCTGCAGCAGAAACTCTTTAGTTCACCCAAAAGTTCGCTATTTTAATTTGTTTTTTGCCGTGTGGTCGTTCCTGGTATATCACAGACAAAGGACACACTTCCCATAAGGTGATGTGAATGTGGTCCAATTGTTTACTAACTTTCATTGACCAACACTGGAGCAAGTATGCCAGAGGCCTTTCGAATTCTTCTTCTGGGGAAGGGTGGAAGAGAACACGCTTTAGCTTCGCGCTTAAGTCAGTCGCCGGTAGTTCATGCAATCTTCATCACTCCTGGCAATGCAGCGACAGAGAACCTCCCTAAGACCTATAACGCTCAAATCTCGATGGATACACAAGACTTTTCTCCTTTACTACAATTCATCCGAGAGAAGGAAATTAATTTTGTTATTCCTTCTCAAGAACAGCATATAGCAGCCGATATTGCGAGTTATTGTAGTAAAGGTAGGAGGTGTTATCAACTTTGGCTAGCCATCTTTTGATGTCTAACTCCATTCTAATAGCTGGCGTCAAATGTTTTGGGCCGACACAAAAAGCGGCTATATTGGAGTCATCAAAGGCATTCAGCAAGAAATTTATGACACGGCATACTATCAAGACAGCCAGATTTTCCGTGTTCAACAATCTGATTGATACGGCCATCTTCCTAGAAAATCAATTCATCACCCGCGGTTCAAAGCTTGTTGTTAAAGCCTCTGGGATTACTAATGGAAAAGGAGTTCTCATCGTCAGCTCTGCAGAGGAGGCTTCCCATTGTCTAGACAGGTTTCACAACGGAGAATTCGGCCCCATATCCGATTATAACCCAGTTATAGTTGAAGAGTATCTCAAGGGACTGGAGTTCAGCGTTGTAGCCCTTGTCGATGGAAAAACTTGCAAGGCATTCCCACCTTTGCGCGATTACAAGCGAAGGTTCGATCAAGAAAGCGGCCCCAATACTGGTGGAATGGGTTGCGTATGTCCACCACCTGACTACAGTGGACCCAGTGTTAGTGAAATAGTGAGCAATTTTTTTAAGCCCACTTTGGAAGGGATGATCCTGGAAGGTATGTCATGCTATGGAAACCATGGGAATGTTTGGTATTTAATACTACTTTAGGTCGTCCAATGTCGGGAATCCTTTGCATCGACTTTATTCAGACAGATGACTCTTTGTATGCCATTGAGTACGACACTCGATTTGGTGATCCTGAGATCCAGACATTACTACCTCTACTTCATGAAAAGACTGATTTGGCCGAATTGCTCTTCTCAACCACAAAGAGCCTCTTGCACAATACAGATATTTGCCTGCTCAATCTCACCAGTGTGGCAGTAGTGGTTGTAACAAAAGAGTACCCAGCCACTAATACTGGTGAGCCCCTGGAGTCCCGGGAGATCATTTTCCACCAGCCCATTTCGGGTAAGCCAAAGTCCCTATTCATTGGCTATTGTCTTCACTGCCGACATAGATAGATGTAAACTTGTTCCATTCGAGCACGATATTGAGGAATGGAAAGTTGGTAACTTATGGCGGGAGAGTCTTAACGGTTGTAGCAACGGATCTGTCCGGATCCGTTGCTATAAAGAGAGTTTACGAGGCCATAAGCAAGATTAAATTCGATGGAAGAGATTTTAGAAGTGATATTGGAGCATTCCTTTTACATCCGCCCAGGGAAACCTGAGTCATCAACATGGGATATAGTTGCCGGCTTATGATCCACCTTTGAACGTGTTTTTGGTAGTCAATTAAAATTAGAAAATTTGTGTGCAAAAGCAGTAAAAAAAGTGACATTACATTTTATATAATGAATATTAGGAAATGTTCATATCATGGCTAAATTGGTCGACGACTGACTGCATGTGGCTCCCGTTGCGGGCGATATATACCCCTCAAGACTACGCTCAACTCCTAGTGACTCTACAATTGAAGGATGAAAAAGGATTTTTTTTTACAACAAACTCCATATGTAACTTTGGTCAATCCAGCGGTTCTCTCACCAAGATAAATCACTTGGAATAAGTAAATAGTCATGGTGTATTCGCCCTACCATTCATAGTTAGAGATTATGGTGCTGTATGCTTTAAACTAATTCGCGACAATAATGGTGATTTGCTCAATATCCATGTTGTTTCCATAGCTCTATTGCCACCTGGGTGACAAATTATCTAAGGCGCTGAGTTATATTCTACGCCTTTGCTTTCCCTTATCAAGGTAGGATACAAATGACGCGATCTAGCAATATCAAGCCTTAGAACTACTATAAATCTATATCCCCCAGAGACTTTCAGCAGTAGATGCTTAGGTATACAACCGTAGATGAAGGGACACCAAAGAGTCACAAGTAATAACAAAGAAATAGATGCAGTAAATTAACAATAGTAACTTATGAGTTAGAGTAAGAGTAATGCCCACTTCACCCTATCCATGCAGAGGCTGTGAAGACTTTTACTGGTTAGTCGCCTTACTTTGTGCCTCCATGACAAGTTTTATTTAGTATTAGAGATGCTGCACTGTTAATTGCGAGATATAAACTTTCCTTTGCTGTCAACTAGATTAGTTGGGCCCCTTTAATCGGAGTGATAGCTGACCCTGAACCCTTAGTGGCATACGCTGTAGCTTTTGACGTCAACTTAGTTTGATCGTCCAGTTGCGGGTTCTAGTGGGTAATCAAGTAGACATGATGATATGATCTATTTCGTTGCTCCAAGGCATAGCCTCTGGTCAAGCCAATTGTCATAGCCTAGTGCTCAAAATATGTGGTTAAAAAATGAACCTCGGTATGAACCACTTTGAGATATCAGTAACGCTTGCGGCGATTGCCGGTAAAGAGCATCAAAACTTCATCATGCAACTACTCATCAGAATTAGTAATACTGCGTATTTTTAGTCCCATCTGGAAACGAGCATACCGGCTAGCAATATCGGTTCGGAAATACATCCCTTCAAACTTGATCGCCTCCACACCCTGGTATGCACGCTTGACTGCCTCCTCCAGTGAGTCGCCGTACGCAGCGACAGAGAAAACCCTACCTCCAGCAGTTTTCAGGGCATCCCCAATTAGTTTTGTACCCGCATGAAAGATATGGATGTCTGGTGAAATAATCGGATCAAGTCGGATAGGTTTGCCTGCCAAGTATGGTCCTGGATATCCCGCCGAAGATATCACGACATTGCAAGCGTAACCGGGGCGAATGCCTAACTGGGTCTGCTCAAGAGTTCCTTGGGTGCATGCCAACAGCACTGCAGCCAGATCCGTATCCTGAGACAGGAGAAGCATCATAGTCTGGGTTTCTGGATCTCCAAATCGAACATTGTATTCTAGAACTTTCGGGCCAGACGGAGTAATCATGATTCCCGTAAAGAGTAGGCCTCGAAAGGTTCGGCCTAGAATACTGCTAGTGAGATGCATGACTCCAAAATAACGGAATATTGAACCAAATGACATGAAACACTGGAATCACCCACCTTCAGCCCGTAAACCATCAAAGGTAGGCTTCAGGATCGTCTCTTCAATGTTGGACATCATCGCGTCGGTAACAAATGTTGTTGGGGCATAGACGCCCATTCCACCCGTGTTAGGGCCCCTATTGCCATTAAAGATTCTTTTGTGGTCCTGGCCTGGGGGTAGTGACTTGAAGGATTTACCATCGCTGAATGTCAAGACACTGATTTCGTCGCCCTCGAGGTACTCTTCGATAACAACAGACAAACCAGAATCACCGAATCTGCCGTGCGCAAACGACTCCAGCTCTTCGCAGGCTTCGGTCTTTGACGAAGGAAGCACAACGCCCTTGCCTGCAGCTAACCCACTAGCCTTGATAACGACATTATGGTCAACGGATTGTATATACTCTTTAGCCAGCTCGAGGTCCACGGCGACGCTCAGGTCAAAATTTCGATATCCAGCGGTTGGGATTTTATACTTGAGCATAAAATCTTTGGCATACATTTTGGAGCCTTCAAGTTCGGCCGATTCTTTCGATGGAGCAAAGCACGGGATCCCACCTAGGAATCCGTCAGAGTCATCTCAAAGTGAACATTTTCACACTGCATGCATACTCTCACGAAAATATCCCTCAATACCATCAACGACGGCGGTGTCGGGGCCTACAACGACCAAGCCAATGTTGAGCTTCAATGCCAGAGTCACTAGAGCTGAATAATCTTGTTCCGCAACGATGCTTTCGTCAGCAAGGTTAGAAATCTTTTCCGCTTGAGCTGTGCCCCCATTCCCAGGAAACACAAAGACATGTTCAACAGACACGGACTGTGATAGCTTCCATGCCAGCGCATGTTCTCTACCTCCCGAACCGATCAAGAGAACTCGAAGTGTGCCGATGTTATCATTCATTGTGAAAGCGGTATATTGAGGAGACAAAAATATATCAAGAATGGAGAGTTTGCGGAGAAGGAGAGGTGGAGAGGAGGAAAAATTGACTGGGCTGCCAATTCTACGTCTGTGCTTTTACCTTGGTAGCCTTACGCCACCATAAATTTAGAGCTCAATCGCTGCTATTCAAGCAATGGCACTTCTACTGTGGGAGCACGGTACAATAGGCGAACCAGCCTTGAGAAGGGCTAGCCCTACAGCAATGGTCGAGTCAACACTGTGGGCAGATATTCTTGACATTCGCATGCTCCTCTGCTTGCTGGCCTTGGTTACATGGAGCCCCAGGTATTCATCATACCAGCATGTGTACCATGCTTGAGTAGCTGAATTATCGTGGCTGCATTTACCTTCTATAGTAACGATGGGGTGGCGGGCCGAGTAGAAAAGTTTCATGCTCACAAAGAACAAATTATAGCTCCACCAATGGTGAAAGTAATATTTCCACAGATGGACGATGGGGAATTACGAGGCGTCATATGATGTGACTCATGAATGCAAGTTTCGGGGAGCAATGATTGTAAGGCCAGCAAAGATGTAAAGTGTACAAAGACGGCGGCGCATGAGCAAGAGACGAAGTACTTACATATGTACTCCAAGGCGGAAATGCCAATTTCTCTTGTCAATGCTGTTGCAGTCGGAATATGCTGCAACAGATGAGAAGGACCACAGCCGGAATCCGCACGCCACAACAAACATATTACTCGCAGCTATCATAACAATGTTCTTAATCCCCCGTATAGCTCAATATATACTCAGAGCCAATCACGATTGAAGCACATGACTTTACAACAGACGAGATCAACCCTATAGAGTGGAAGTAGTCTGATTGTCAGATGGAGATTCCCGAAGACGCAAGGGCTACTGCTGCGATGTACGAAGCCTGGCTACTTCATCCTTCTCTCTGGACGTTACCCGGTGTATCTATCTACGACTCTCAATACCTTTTATTAAAGATGAACCTATCGGCACAGTCATTGTGTGCTACAATTACGATTTCCTTATATGATCGGTTCTATAGCTAAAGCTGGACAAAATATTCTTTTCAGCCTATATGGAGGACTGGCCCCTGTTGTCATTATAGGCGGCGCCACCATATCTGCACTATTCACCGAATCTGTATGGTGGCCGTGGTCATGCTGGCTATTGGGTTGCATTACTGCCACTGTATCATTATGCGGCTACTTTGCAGTGCCTTGTCCTAAATTTCACGGCGAGAGTGTCCAGCCAAGGCCATTGCTGCAAGATATCCTCTGGGCAACAGATGTACCTGCAGGCGCTTTGCCTGTGTTGCGGCCGCAAGGGGTGGCTTCGGGGCCTACGTCTATTGTCTCTGGACAACCATGCTGATTGTTACAGAAACACCGCCGCTCAAAGCTTCGGTATTGTTTTCGCCTCCAATCCCCGTCGGTCCTGGAACAGCAGTTCTTGCGGGCTATCTTGTGGCCAGGGTTCACCCCGCCGTGCTAAAGGTGACGGTAGAAGCTTGCGTGCTGGCTGCTCGTCTCTTATTGGCAACCTTTCCTCTAGGGCAGACTTACTGGGCTTCCCCGCTGTGATATTGGTGATGAGCAACGCAATGGGAAAAGAACACCAGGGCATGGCCATGAGTTTAGTCAATACCATTGTAAACTACAGCATCTCTCTCAGCCTGGGGTTAGCGGGGACGATCGAGCAGCAGGTGACAAATACGAGGCCTAAAGGTCCAGCTACTGTGGTGTTCGGATGCTACAGCACTGAGTACTTTTCATGTGGTATCGTAGCATTTGGACTTTTGTTGAGCTTTGTTTTTGTATGGCGTGCGCGGGGAGAAGGCAGTTCAAGGATGTCTCGAAACTCGAGTGACATGGAGAGAATAGAGCCTTGAAAATCTCATCTGATTTAATCTAATACAAAAGCTTTATAGCTGTTTCAAGTAAAGGCTCATCATTGTGCATCTTGATGAAGCGACCATCATTCAGAAAAGGAACGGTAGAACCTTGCGATACGAAAGTCCTTGTCCAATCCACCAATACTGGTGCTCGCAGAAAGGATTCCTTATCGCGCCATCTCCATCAATCACACACCATCAGGCCTTTATGCCGATGCCGGCTTCGGGGCAAAGGCCTCCTATCGGAAACTGGCAAACCGAAATCGCCGAATCCACCAGCACAACTAACAGAGTACGGAGTAGATGGTGTGCACTACTCTCTATTGCCGACACTATTGCCCGCAGGTGGAGGACGAAAAGAGAACAAGTATAATGGAAATAGATGGGTTCCTCCGAAGCCGATTTAGCGTTGCTTGGATCATCCATGTAGGCCAAGACCAGATTATGGGTGACGATGCAGCAAGATGGACGGAACACACAAACGACAAGCAGTCTGCAACAAAGATTCATCACTTTCAGGCATCTCGAAAGGATAATAAGAGTATCATATCACATAGCCCCAACTTGGCTCATATTCACACCATCAGTAGAAAAAAAATGACCATCATTTCAATACATGGAGTGTTCCAGCATGCTTCAAACGACACAACATATGCATAGACGCCATCTTATTTCGCAACAGTCGCCAGAATCGTAGCCGGCACACAGTCAGAGTCAAACGTGGGAGTTGCCGTGTAAGTGAAATACTCCACATACGACCACGCGCCGTAATCGAGATCGAAATCTGCCAAGCACCACCGCCAGCCGTTGACAACCCCCTCCGGCTCCTTGTGAAGCAGCTCATATGTATCGCCGCCATCACTGGAGCTCAGCAGCCACCCCGGATCGACTGCAAGCGGGTAAATGGTGGCATTGGCAAAGCTGAATAGATAGGACGAGAAGATGCCGTCGCTATCTTTGGTGTTGATGTACCCATTGGTCCCGAGATCGTAGAAGCTGCCGTCGGCATTGCGGCCTTGGCTGTACAAGACCCCGTCCTCCAAGCGGGCAGCCAAGACCCTATCGGTAGCACTTACGCCGACGTAGTTGAACGCTCCGGGGGGGAATCCCGATGCAATATCATATTGGTTCTCCCGCAGCCTCAGCTGGAAGTTGCTATCATGGTTTGTCCCCGTAACGACATGAAAGGTATAGCTTTCAGGCGTGGTGTTGATGGAGAGTGGTGCGGCACAGGCAAAGGTGGATAGCCCGAAGGCCGCGGCGATAAGCGCAAACATGATGAGTCTTCTTGATGAGGAGAAGAACGTTGGGCTTTGATGCCTGAGATGATGGCAGGAATAGAGGAAGTGGCTGCCGATATTAGTAGATTAGTGAATTCTTGGCGATATAAATGGCATCGGAAGATGAAAGGAGGGGTCGCATATAATTTGTTGAACTCTTGGTCAAGGGTCATCTAGGCTGTACCCCACGAACTATGTAACTGTGGGAAACGCTGCGATGCATGAGCACCTCAATCACAGCATAACACTATCCTGTTCGAGAAGGAAGAGTCATGGACTTGCAAGATAAGAGGTATTTTGCGTGCATTTGTTGAAAGTTCCAACCTCCATGGAGATGTCGTTGTTGACGGAATGGATGGACAGGATCACGCGTATGACGTGTAGCCCGTTACTGTATTGCCTGTTGTGAAGAACCGTTACATTGATGGCTCTTCTCCACTACCCTATCGTGAAGCCTCTTTTGGAATACGGTACAGATAAATAGCGTCATACAATGCATATAAGTCAACATTCAGTCTCGTATGACCGGGGGGCCATTTACAGATACTATTCAACAAGTTTGTAGTTTGAGTCAATTTAACAATAATCACACCTAATAATGCAACCTTGAGGGGAAACGAATGTTGGCAAACGACAACTAATAACAACGTAATCATTCCGTTTCTTTCATGGGTACTATAGGTAGACACACAACTATCATCATTTTTCACTGCATAAAGACTTGACCCTATACTATACGTAGGGAGTGCATGCGGAATACGCACTCATTTAATAACGCCATCTACCTCCATGGAAGACGGATATCGATATCGATATCCGGCGTGATTCGTATTTCCGGCTGCAGACTGCTGATTCTCTGCTCCCCACCGTTACATTGCCGTTACTCCATCCTTGACATCACTTGACGCCTTATCTACATACCTTCCTCATCCAACACAACCTTGTAGGCATCACTTCACACTACATGTATCGTCTACAGGTTTCGTGGATGGAAACGGAGCAACAACTTGCTCTATATAAGAGTTTGTTGAGTCTGCAATTTTGTAGAGGTGCTGTTGTTGTAGCATCTCCTCATCCTCTCTTCAAGTCTGCCATTGACTCATCGACATTACAACATGTTGTTCAAGTCGCTTGTCGCGGCCTTTGGCCTTCAACTCGCCGTTGAAGTCGTAGCAAGCCCTCTCTTGCGCGACAAGGTCCCAGCCAAGCGTGATGTTCCATCTACCCACAGGCTTCATGAACGCCACCCGCCCCGCACGGCAAACCACTGGACGAAACGGGAGAGATTGTCCCGAAAGACTGTTTTGCCCATGCGTATTGGCTTAAAGCAGCGAAACATTGATGCAGGACATGCCAGGCTCATGGATATGTTAGTCATGAATCATCACGAGAGAGCCTAGAAAGGGAAAGACTAACACTCGAGTCCGTCTATATAGCTCTAACCCGAGATCTGCCAACTATGGTAAACACATGACGGTCGAGGAAGTGACCGACTTCTTTGCTCCGGCACAGTCCAGCGTGGACGCCGTGATTGATTGGCTTGTCTCTTCCGGCATTGATCGCAAGCGCATCAGCCAATCGGTAAATAAGCAGGCAAGTTATAACCATTGTTGAGATACGAGTTGAATACTACATTACCACGCACACACGCACACTAAAAGCCAGTGTGCATAACCATCCACTCATGAGACACACACCTTCATAACCCCTCTCTTTCTTCTTCCTTGGATTCCACACTCTCTAACAATGCACGTTTGTTATAGTGGATTCAGTTTGATGCGCCGGCTGAAGAGGCCGAGGACCTCCTGGTGGCCGACTTTTACTACTGGGAGGATAGCACCGGCTCACACAGGGACATTGCTTGTGAACAGTACCATCTGCCAGCCCATATTCAGGAGCACGTCGACTACGCGACTCCTGGCATCAGGTTGCGCGCAAACAATGTCATGAAGCGCGATGCCAGCAAGCGCAATGTCAACAAGCGTGCGATAACGAATGTCCCTAGCCTTCGCGAGGGCCCTCACTTCACCAACAATGTCGCCTACATCAACGCCGTGAACGATGTCCCAGGCGTCAATTCCACCTCTTGCAGCAGCTTCATTACGGCCGATTGCGTCAGAGGCATGTGACTTTTATCTTTTACCAGCCATGCGTGTATGGGCTAACATTCTTCTATGCAGTTCAATATGGTGTTGCCAATGGCACGACAGCCGCCGACGGCAATGAGCTCGGAATCTTTGAAGACTTGAACGATCACTACAGCAAAGCTGATCTTGACGCATTCCTGGCGGCCGTCTATCCGTAAGAAGTCCCTTTCAATTGATTGGCCATGTAAAAGACTCGTTCATCTCTGATACCGCAACAGCGATCTTGATATCCCTGCCGGAACATATCCTGAGAACCGTTTGGTCGATGGCGCCATTGGATCTTATGAGGACATTGTGGCCACCATTGGCTCCTCATTTGGCGGTCTTGGACTCGAGTCTTCTTTGGATTTCCAGTCAGCCATCCCCCTCATCTGGCCCCAGAAGACGGTCTTGTTCCAGACAAACGACGAGTATTACGAGATTGTGGGAACCGAGGGATTCTTCAACAGTAAGACAGACCCCCGTCACCCCTCTCAACATGTCATTAATCCGGTGTAGCTTTCCTCGATGCTATTGATGGCAGCTACTGCAGCTTCACCGATTACGGCGAGACTGGAGATTGCACTGATCCTTCATGCGCCGACCCTGTTTACCCCAACCCCAACTTTGACGCACCTATTGGATACCAAGGACAGAAGCAGTGCGGCGTGTTTAAGCCTACCAATGTCATCTCAGTCTCCTACAACGGCATTGAGGATCTCCTCCCCAACAACTACCAGTACCGTCAGTGTGACGAGTACCTCAAGCTGGGTCTGCAGGGAGTCACCGTCGTCTTCTCATCTGGCGACTACGGTGTCGGCACTCACCTCGGCTGCCATTGGCCCCAACTCGGAGCCCAACGTCGGCATCATCTTTGCTCCTGGTTTCCCCCAGACATGCCCATATATCCTCGCAGTCGGCGGCACTGAGCTGAGGCGGGCAGACCCCAGCGCGCCTCCGGTTGAGTGGGAAATCCTCGAGGAGGTGGCCACTACTCAGTTTCCCAGCGGCGGAGGCTTCAGCAACATCTTTGGCGTTGCCGACTACCAGACTGACGCTGTCAACGGCTACTTTGATGCAGTAGAGTCCTCGCTGCCGTTCAAGTCGTACAACCAGACCATTGTGGACGGCAACTTTGACAACGTGACAGACGTCAACCAGGTCTACAACCGCGGCGGCCGTGGGTTCCCTGACGTGGCGGCCGTGGGAGAGAACCAGCTCGTTGTTTACGGCGGCCAGTTTGGCACCGTTGGCGGAACTTCGCTGTCGACGCCCGTCTGGGGATCCCTCCTGACCTTGATCAACGAGAAGCGCATTGCTGCTGGCAAGAGCACTCTTGGATTTGTCAACCCAGCTCTGGTAAGTGATGCTGAGATGCAATAATGTGATTTTTACGGTATAGCAGCTAACACTCTTGGGTTAGTATCAACACCCAGAGGCATTCACCGACATCACGGAAGGAAACAACAACGGCTGCAGCTCACCTGATGGTAGACTACTCTTTGGGGCTTCCCAGGCTGCTGCTGGATGGGATCCGGTGACGGGTCTTGGGTATGTTTCTCTCTTCTGTTGTTTACTTCCATTGTGTCAATGGCTTGGCTAACCTGGAAATGTAGATCGCCAAACTTTGCCGCCCTGGAGTCGGCTCTGGTTGCTCTGTAAGCAAGAGGTGCCCATGAAACGGCGGCTGTCTGCATACAAAGTGAGAATGCATTGGCATGGAGAACACGAAATCCATCCAATATCAGGTACTCTACACAAGTAATTGTGCCATGTAGTGCCGTGTAGCGAGCGCAGGAAATATGCATCAGAGATGTGGAATGAACCTAAGAAAGATACTGTATTAGGTACCTAGCTCGTGTGCATCATCAAGAAGTAAAATTTTGATTACAAGAAGATCGTGTGATACTATATGTTCTTATAGTAAGCGCCAAGAAAAAGGTCACGGCCAAACACTCAACCGGATCTATTTGATTGAGGGACTTTTAATGCTTCTGAAGATTCGCGAGCCATATTATTGAATAGAGTCAGGCTCTCTCTTCTTTCCTATTCCTTCCCTTGAAACTTACCGAGCTATAAAGTCAAATCAGATCACTCACCGCATGGAATACAGCCATCGTATCATATATTGGAGAATACACTGCATACAATGCTTGACTGCTTACCCCTCCATACTTGGCACCATTCTTAATTTAGTAAAGTGACGCCGCTGTCATCTCTGAGGTAGGTATGTTTGTAATCGCCCATGTACTCCACAGCATCATCTAAGATAGGCCCGTTTCATAAGTTTGTTTGTTTGTTTTATTATTAACGTCTACTAAGTAAACTAGTTACATAAGTCTTTATCTGGGCACTAGGACGGTAGGAGCCGTTGAGTTTAGATTAAGCGTTTGCTATG
The DNA here is from genome assembly GCA_001721665.1 of Trichoderma pleuroti. NCBI lineage: Eukaryota > Fungi > Ascomycota > Sordariomycetes > Hypocreales > Hypocreaceae > Trichoderma > Trichoderma pleuroti. The sequence goes on along the minus strand of MDJU01000790.1, from coordinate 494 downwards.
TTTTAAAGTAATAAAGGAAAAAGAAAAAGGGGGGGTAAAAATTAATTTTATTTTATATATTTATCTCTATAAAGGGGGGGTTATATAGGCTTATTTTCTTTATAAGTTTCTAGAAATCCTTATACCCCCTGTTATTAAGGAGGTATTTAATATAAGTAGTTTTAAAGTATACCTCCTTTTTTAATATATTAAAAAAAAGGGGCTATTATATAATATTTTATAAAATACCTTTATATCCTTAGCTTATTATATTTATAGTTAAGCTTAATATTATATTTAAATCTTTTATAATATTTTATAAAATCCTTATATTTAGATTTTTTAATTAATAACTAATATAAAATTAAATATAAAAGATATAGCTTTAGGGGTATAAAAAAAGCTTTATAAAGGCCTTATTTACTAATTTTATAAGACTTTAGGTAATTATTATTTTAGTTATTATTTTATATTTCCTTATATTTTTTTTTTTATTTTACTTTTTTAATAAAAAG